>CAWWDY010000079.1:0-46399 GCA_963942605.1 Poecilus cupreus | reverse complement strand
GAAAAACGCTGTTTTGAACTATTCAAACTGACAAATTCATGTTTCTTTCGTGTGAAACGGCGATTTATGAGAAATGACGATAAAATTGCTGTTTTAAACTCGCAAAAACATAGAAAAACGCTGTTTTGAACTATTCAAACTGACAAATTCATGTTTCTTTCGTGCGAAACGGCGATTTATGAGAAATGACGATAAAATTGCTGTTTTATACTTGCAAAAACATAGAAAAACGCTGTTTTGAACTATTCAAACTGACAAATTCATGTTTCTTTCGAGTGAAACGGCGAATTATGAGAAATGACGATAAAATTGCTGTTTTAAACTTGCAAAAACATAGAAAAACGCTGTTTTGAACTATACAAACTGACAAATTCATGTTTCTTTCGTGTTAAACGGCGAATTATTAGAAATGACGATAAAATTGCTGTTTTAAACTTGCAAAAACATAGAAAAACGCTGTTTTGAACTATACAAACTGACAAATTCATGTTTCTTTCGTGTGAAACGGCGAATTATGAGAAATGACGATAAAATTGCTGTTTTAAACTTGCAAAAACATAGAAAAACGCTGTTTTCAACTATTCAAACTGATAAATTCATGTTTCATTTGTGCGAAGCGGCGATTTATGAAAAATGACGTTAAAATTGCTGTTTTAAACTTGCCAAAAACATAGAAAAACGCTGTTTTCAACTATTCAAACTGATAAATTCATGTTTCTTTCGTGCGAAACGGCGATTTATGAGAAATGACAATAAAATTGCTGTTTTAAACTTGCAAAAACATAGAAAAACGCTGTTTTGAACTATTCAAACTGACAAATTCATGTTTCTTTCGTGCGAAACGGCGATTTATGAGAAATGACGATAAAATTGCTTTTTTAAACTTGCAAAAAACATAGAAAAACGCTGTTTTGAACTATTCAAACTGACAAATTCATGTTTCTTTCGTGTGAAACGGCGATTTATGAGAAATGACGATAAAATTGCAGTTTTAAACTTGCAAAAACATAGAAAACGCTGTTTTGAACTATTCAAACTGACAAATTCATGTTTCTTTCGTGTGAAACGGCGATTTATAAGAAATGACGATAAATTGCTGTTTTAAACTTGCAAAAACATAGAAAAACGCTGTTTTCAACTATTCAAACTGATAAATTCATGTTTCTTTCGTGCGTAACGGCGATTTATGAAATGACGATAAAATTGCTGTTTTAAACTTGCAAAAACATAGAAAAACGCTGTTTTGAACTATTCAAACTGACAAATTCATGTTTCTTTCGTGTGAAACGGCGATTTATGAGAAATGACGATAAAATTGCTGTTTTAAACTCGCAAAAACATAGAAAAACGCTGTTTTCAACTATTCAAACTGACAAATTCATGTTTCTTTCTTGCGAAACGGCGATTTATGAGAAATGACGATAAAATTGCTGTTTTATACTTGCAAAAACATAGAAAAACGCTGTTTTGAACTATTCAAACTGACAAATTCATGTTTCTTTCGTGCGAAACGGCGATATATGAGAAATGACGATAAAATTGCTGTTTTAAACTTGCAAAAACATAGAAAAAAGCTGTTTTTAACTATTCAAACTGATAAATTCAGGTTTCTTTCGTTCGAAACGGTGGATTTTTGTGAAATCACGATATAAAACTGCTGTTTTAAACTTGCAAAAACATAGAAAAAACGCTGTTTTGAACTATTCAAAGTGACAAATTCATGTTTCTTTCGTGCGAAACGGCGATTATGAGAAATGACGATAAAATTGCTCTTTTAAACTTGCAAAACATAGAAAAACTCTGTTTTGAACTATACAAACTGACAAATTCATGTTTCTTTCGAGTGAAACGGCGAATTATGAGAAATGACGATAAAATTGCTGTTTTAAACTTGCAAAAACATAGAAAAACGCTGTTTTGAACTATACAAACTGACAAATTCATGTTCTTTCGTGTGGAAACGGCGAATTATGAGAAATGACGATAAAATTGCTGTTTTAAACTTGCAAAAACATAGAAAAACGCTGTTTTGAACTATACAAACTGACAAATTCATGTTTCCTTCGTGTGAAACGGCGAATTATGAGAAATGACGATAAAATTGCTGTTTTAAACTTGCAAAAACATAGAAAAACGCTGTTTTCAACTATTCAAACTGATAAATTCATGTTTCATTTGTGCGAAGCGGCGATTTATGAGAAATGACGATAAAATTGCTGTTTTAAACTTGCAAAAACATAGAAAAACGCTGTTTTTAACTATTCAAACTGATAAATACAGGTTTCTTTCGTTCGAAACGGTGGATTTTGTGAAATCTCGATAAAACTGCTGTTTTAATTTTGCAAAAACATAGAAAAACGCTGTTTTGAACTATTCAAACTGATAAATTCATGTTTCTTTTTGTGTGAAACGGCGATTTATGAGAAATGACGATAAAATTGCTGTTTTAAACTTGCAAAAACATAGAAAAACGCTGTTTTCAACTATTCAAACTGTTAAATTCATGTTTCTTTCGTGCGAAACGGCGATTTATGAGAAATGACCATAAAATTGCTGTTTTAAACTTGCAAAAACATAGAAAAACGCTGTTTTCAACTATTCAAACTGATAAATTCATGTTTCTTTCGTGCGAAACGGCGATTTATGAGAAATGACGATAAAATTGCTGTTTTAACCTTGCAAAAACATAGAAAAACGCTGTTTTGAACTATTCAAACTGACAAATTAATGTTTCTTTCTTGTGAAACGGCGATTTATGAGAAATGACGATAAAATTGCAGTTTTAAACTTGCAAAAACATAGAAAAACGCTGTTTTGAACTATTCAAACTGACAAATTCATGTTTCTTTCCGTGTGAAACGGCGATTTATGAGAAATGACGATAAAATTGCTGTTTTAAACTTGCAAAAACATAGAAAAAAGCTGTTTTTAACTATTCAAACTGATAAACAGGTTTCTTTCGTTCGAAACGGTGGATTTTTGTGAAATCACGATAAAACTGCTGTTTTAAACTTGCAAAAACATAGAAAAACGCTGTTTTGAACTATTCAAAGTGACAAATTCATGTTTCTTTCGTGCGAAACGGCGATTTATGAGAAATGACGATAAAATTGCTCTTTTAAACTTGCAAAAACATAGAAAAACTCTGTTTTGAACTATACAAACTGACAAATTCATGTTTTTTTTCGAGTGAAACGGCGAATTATGAGAAATGACGATAAAATTGCTGTTTTAAACTTGCAAAAACATAGAAAAAACGCTGTTTTGAACTATACAAACTGACAAATTCATGTTTCTTTCGTGTGAAACGGCGAATTATGAGAAATGACGATAAAATTGCTGTTTTAAACTTGCAAAAACATAGAAAAAACGCTGTTTTGAACTATACAAACTGACAAATTCATGTTTCCTTCGTGTGAAACGGCGAATTATGAGAAATGACGATAAAATTGCTGTTTTAAACTTGCAAAAACATAGAAAAACGCTGTTTTCAACTATTCAAACTGATAAATTCATGTTTCATTTGTGCGAAGCGGCGATTTATGAGAAATGACGATAAAATTGCTGTTTTAAACTTGCAAAAACATAGAAAAAACGCTGTTTTTAACTATTCAAACTGATAAATACAGGTTTCTTTCGTTCGAAACGGTGGATTTTTGTGAAATCTCGATAAAACTGCTGTTTTAATTTTGCAAAAACATAGAAAAACGCTGTTTTGAGTTATTCAAACTGATAAATTCATGTTTCTTTTGTGTGAAACGGCGATTTATGAGAAATGACGATAAAATTGCTGTTTTAAACTTGCAAAAACATAGAAAAACGCTGTTTTCAACTATTCAAACTGATAAATTCATGTTTCTTTCGTGCGAAACGGCGATTTATGAGAAATGACGATAAAATTGCTGTTTTAAACTTGCAAAAACATAGAAAAACGCTGTTTTCAACTATTCAAACTGATAAATTCATGTTTCTTTCGTGCGAAACGGCGATTTATGAGAAATGACAATAAAATTGCTGTTTTAAACTTGCAAAAACATAGAAAAACGCTGTTTTGAACTATTCAAACTGACAAATTAATGTTTCTTTCGTGTGAAACGGCGATTTATGAGAAATGACGATAAAATTGCAGTTTTAAACTTGCAAAAACATAGAAAAACGCTGTTTTTAACTATTCAAACTGATAAATTCAGGTTTCTTTCGTGCGAAACGGCGATTTATGAGAAATGACGATAAAATTGCTGTTTTAAACTTTCAAAAACATAGAAAAACGCTGTTTTGAACTATTCAAACTGACAAATTCATGTTTCTTTCGTGTGAAACGGCGATTTATAAGAAATGACGACAAAATTGCTGTTTTAAACTATCAAAAACATAGAAAAACGCTGTTTTCAACTATTCAAACTGATAAATTCATGTTTCTTTCGTGCGAAACGGCGATTTATGAGAAATGACGATAAAATTGCTGTTTTAAACTTGCAAAAACATAGAAAAACGCTGTTTTAACTATTCAATCTGATAAATTCAGGTTTCTTTCGTTCGAAACGGTGGATTTTTGTGAAATCACGATAAAATTGCTGTTTTAAACTTGCAAAAACATAGAAAAACGCTGTTTTGTACTATTCAAACTGACAAATTAATGTTTCTTTCGTGTGAAACGGCGATTTATGAGAAATGACGATAAAATTGCAGTTTTAAACTTGCAAAAACATAGAAAAACGCTGTTTTTAACTACTCAAACTGATAAATTCAGGTTTCTTTCGTGCGAAACGGCGATTTATGAGAAATGACGATAAAATTGCTGTTTTAAACTTTCAAAAACATAGAAAAACGCTGTTTTGAACTATTCAAACTGACAAATTCATGTTTCTTTTGTGTGAAACGGCGATTTATAAGAAATGACGACAAAATTGCTGTTTTAAACTTGCAAAAACATAGAAAAACGCTGTTTTCAACTATTCAAACTGATAAATTCATGTTTCTTTCGTGCGAAACGGCGATTTATGAGAAATGACGATAAAATTGCTGTTTTAAACTTGCAAAAACATAGAAAAACGCTGTTTTGAACTATTCAAACTGACAAATTCATGTTTCTTTCGTGTGAAACGGCGATTTATGAGAAATGACGATAAAATTGCTGTTTTAAACTAGCAAAAACATAGAAAAACGCTGTTTTGAACTATTCAAACTGACAAATTCCTGTTTCTTTCGTGCGAAACGGCGATTTATGAGAAATGACGATAAAATTGCTGTTTCAAACTTGCAAAAACATAGAAAAAAGCTGTTTTTAACTATTCAAACTGATAAATTCAGGTTTCTTTCGTTCGAAACGGTGGATTTTTGTGAAATCACGATAAAACTGCTGTTTTAAACTTGCAAAAACATAGAAAAACGCTGTTTTGAACTATTCAAAGTGACAAATTCATGTTTCTTTCGTGCGAAACGGCGATTTATGAGAAATGACGAAAAAATTGCTGTTTTAAACTTGCAAAAACATAGAAAAACGCTGTTTTGAACTATTTAAACTGACAAATTCATGTTTCTTTCGTGCGAAACGGCGATTTATGAGAAATGACGATAAAATTGCTGTTTTAAACTTGCAAAAACATAGAAAAACGCTGTTTTGAACTATTCAAACTGACAAATTCATGGGGTAAATAGCTCCGTGGTAACGTGTCGGGCTGTGGATCGTGAGATCCTCAGTTCGAATCCCACTGCCGACAGTTACAAATTTAAATTTACCCCTGTGGTTCCCCCTCCACTAACAACTTCGGGGACTATGACTTGACGGCTGGTAACCGCATTTCATACGCAAAAATATATCACCTACCGAGATCTGCGTAAGCAGAGTGCCACACCCTTAAAGGGTAATAGGCGTGATGATATATTTATTTTTAATTTTATTTATTTTATAAATTCATGTTTCTTTCGTGTGAAACGGCGAATTATGAGAAATGACGATAAAATTGCTGTTTTAAACTTGCAAAAACATAGAAAAACGCTGTTTTGAACTATACAAACTGACAAATTCATGTTTCCTTCGTGTGAAACGGCGAATTATGAGAAATGACGATAAAATTGCTGTTTTAAACTTGCAAAAACATAGAAAAACGCTGTTTTCAACTATTCAAACTGATAAATTCATGTTTCATTTGTGCGAAGCGGCGATTTATGAGAAATGACGATAAAATTGCTGTTTTAAACTTGCAAAAACATAGAAAAACGCTGTTTTTAACTATTCAAACTGATAAATACAGGTTTCTTTCGTTCGAAACGGTGGATTTTTGTGAAATCTCGATAAAACTGCTGTTTTAATTTTGCAAAAACATAGAAAAACGCTGTTTTGAACTATTCAAACTGATAAATACAGGTTTCTTTCGTTCGAAACGGTGGATTTTTGTGAAATCTCGATAAAACTGCTGTTTTAATTTTGCAAAAACATAGAAAAACGCTGTTTTGAGTTATTCAAACTGATAAATTCATGTTTCTTTTGTGTGAAACGGCGATTTATGAGAAATGACGATAAAATTGCTGTTTTAAACTTGCAAAAACATAGAAAAACGCTGTTTTCAACTATTCAAACTGATAAATTCATGTTTCTTTCGTGCGAAACGGCGATTTATGAGAAATGACGATAAAATTGCTGTTTTAAACTTGCAAAAACATAGAAAAACGCTGTTTTCAACTATTCAAACTGATAAATTCATGTTTCTTTCGTGCGAAACGGCGATTTATGAGAAATGACAATAAAATTGCTGTTTTAAACTTGCAAAAACATAGAAAAACGCTGTTTTGAACTATTCAAACTGACAAATTAATGTTTCTTTCGTGTGAAACGGCGATTTATGAGAAATGACGATAAAATTGCAGTTTTAAACTTGCAAAAACATAGAAAAACGCTGTTTTTAACTATTCAAACTGATAAATTCAGGTTTCTTTCGTGCGAAACGGCGATTTATGAGAAATGACGATAAAATTGCTGTTTTAAACTTTCAAAAACATAGAAAAACGCTGTTTTGAACTATTCAAACTGACAAATTCATGTTTCTTTCGTGTGAAACGGCGATTTATAAGAAATGACGACAAAATTGCTGTTTTAAACTATCAAAAACATAGAAAAACGCTGTTTTCAACTATTCAAACTGATAAATTCATGTTTCTTTCGTGCGAAACGGCGATTTATGAGAAATGACGATAAAATTGCTGTTTTAAACTTGCAAAAACATAGAAAAACGCTGTTTTATCTATTCAATCTGATAAATTCAGGTTTCTTTCGTTCGAAACGGTGGATTTTTGTGAAATCACGATAAAATTGCTGTTTTAAACTTGCAAAAACATAGAAAAACGCTGTTTTGTACTATTCAAACTGACAAATTAATGTTTCTTTCGTGTGAAACGGCGATTTATGAGAAATGACGATAAAATTGCAGTTTTAAACTTGCAAAAACATAGAAAAACGCTGTTTTTAACTACTCAAACTGATAAATTCAGGTTTCTTTCGTGCGAAACGGCGATTTATGAGAAATGACGATAAAATTGCTGTTTTAAACTTTCAAAAACATAGAAAAACGCTGTTTTGAACTATTCAAACTGACAAATTCATGTTTCTTTTGTGTGAAACGGCGATTTATAAGAAATGACGACAAAATTGCTGTTTTAAACTTGCAAAAACATAGAAAAACGCTGTTTTCAACTATTCAAACTGATAAATTCATGTTTCTTTCGTGCGAAACGGCGATTTATGAGAAATGACGATAAAATTGCTGTTTTAAACTTGCAAAAACATAGAAAAACGCTGTTTTGAACTATTCAAACTGACAAATTCATGTTTCTTTCGTGTGAAACGGCGATTTATGAGAAATGACGATAAAATTGCTGTTTTAAACTTGCAAAAACATAGAAAAACGCTGTTTTGAACTATTCAAACTGACAAATTCCTGTTTCTTTCGTGCGAAACGGCGATTTATGAGAAATGACGATAAAATTGCTGTTTCAAACTTGCAAAAACATAGAAAAAAGCTGTTTTTAACTATTCAAACTGATAAATTCAGGTTTCTTTCGTTCGAAACGGTGGATTTTTGTGAAATCACGATAAAACTGCTGTTTTAAACTTGCAAAAACATAGAAAAACGCTGTTTTGAACTATTCAAAGTGACAAATTCATGTTTCTTTCGTGCGAAACGGCGATTTATGAGAAATGACGAAAAAATTGCTGTTTTAAACTTGCAAAAACATAGAAAAACGCTGTTTTGAACTATTTAAACTGACAAATTCATGTTTCTTTCGTGCGAAACGGCGATTTATGAGAAATGACGATAAAATTGCTGTTTTAAACTTGCAAAAACATAGAAAAACGCTGTTTTGAACTATTCAAACTGACAAATTCATGGGGTAAATAGCTCCGTGGTAACTTGTCGGGCTGTGGATCGTGAGATCCTCAGTTCGAATCCCACTGCCGACAGTTACAAATTTAAATTTACCCCTGTGGTTCCCCCTCCACTAACAACTTCGGGGACTATGACTTGACGGCTGGTAACCGCATTTCATACGCAAAAATATATCACCTACCGAGATCTGCGTAAGCAGAGTGCCACACCCTTAAAGGGTAATAGGCGTGATGATATATTTATTTTTAATTTTATTTATTTTATAAATTCATGTTTCTTTCGTGTGAAACGGCGAATTATGAGAAATGACGATAAAATTGCTGTTTTAAACTTGCAAAAACATAGAAAAACGCTGTTTTGAACTATACAAACTGACAAATTCATGTTTCCTTCGTGTGAAACGGCGAATTATGAGAAATGACGATAAAATTGCTGTTTTAAACTTGCAAAAACATAGAAAAACGCTGTTTTCAACTATTCAAACTGATAAATTCATGTTTCATTTGTGCGAAGCGGCGATTTATGAGAAATGACGATAAAATTGCTGTTTTAAACTTGCAAAAACATAGAAAAACGCTGTTTTTAACTATTCAAACTGATAAATACAGGTTTCTTTCGTTCGAAACGGTGGATTTTTGTGAAATCTCGATAAAACTGCTGTTTTAATTTTGCAAAAACATAGAAAAACGCTGTTTTGAACTATTCAAACTGATAAATTCATGTTTCTTTTGTGTGAAACGGCGATTTATGAGAAATGACGATAAAATTGCTGTTTTAAACTTGCAAAAACATAGAAAAACGCTGTTTTCAACTATTCAAACTGTTAAATTCATGTTTCTTTCGTGCGAAACGGCGATTTATGAGAAATGACCATAAAATTGCTGTTTTAAACTTGCAAAAACATAGAAAAACGCTGTTTTCAACTATTCAAACTGATAAATTCATGTTTCTTTCGTGCGAAACGGCGATTTATGAGAAATGACGATAAAATTGCTGTTTTAACCTTGCAAAAACATAGAAAAACGCTGTTTTGAACTATTCAAACTGACAAATTAATGTTTCTTTCTTGTGAAACGGCGATTTATGAGAAATGACGATAAAATTGCAGTTTTAAACTTGCAAAAACATAGAAAAACGCTGTTTTGAACTATTCAAACTGACAAATTCATGTTTCTTTCGTGTGAAACGGCGATTTATGAGAAATGACGATAAAATTGCTGTTTTAAACTTGCAAAAACATAGAAAAAAGCTGTTTTTAACTATTCAAACTGATAAATTCAGGTTTCTTTCGTTCGAAACGGTGGATTTTTGTGAAATCACGATAAAACTGCTGTTTTAAACTTGCAAAAACATAGAAAAACGCTGTTTTGAACTATTCAAAGTGACAAATTCATGTTTCTTTCGTGCGAAACGGCGATTTATGAGAAATGACGATAAAATTGCTCTTTTAAACTTGCAAAAACATAGAAAAACTCTGTTTTGAACTATACAAACTGACAAATTCATGTTTTTTTCGAGTGAAACGGCGAATTATGAGAAATGACGATAAAATTGCTGTTTTAAACTTGCAAAAACATAGAAAAACGCTGTTTTGAACTATACAAACTGACAAATTCATGTTTCTTTCGTGTGAAACGGCGAATTATGAGAAATGACGATAAAATTGCTGTTTTAAACTTGCAAAAACATAGAAAAACGCTGTTTTGAACTATACAAACTGACAAATTCATGTTTCCTTCGTGTGAAACGGCGAATTATGAGAAATGACGATAAAATTGCTGTTTTAAACTTGCAAAAACATAGAAAAACGCTGTTTTCAACTATTCAAACTGATAAATTCATGTTTCATTTGTGCGAAGCGGCGATTTATGAGAAATGACGATAAAATTGCTGTTTTAAACTTGCAAAAACATAGAAAAACGCTGTTTTTAACTATTCAAACTGATAAATACAGGTTTCTTTCGTTCGAAACGGTGGATTTTTGTGAAATCTCGATAAAACTGCTGTTTTAATTTTGCAAAAACATAGAAAAACGCTGTTTTGAGTTATTCAAACTGATAAATTCATGTTTCTTTTGTGTGAAACGGCGATTTATGAGAAATGACGATAAAATTGCTGTTTTAAACTTGCAAAAACATAGAAAAACGCTGTTTTCAACTATTCAAACTGATAAATTCATGTTTCTTTCGTGCGAAACGGCGATTTATGAGAAATGACGATAAAATTGCTGTTTTAAACTTGCAAAAACATAGAAAAACGCTGTTTTCAACTATTCAAACTGATAAATTCATGTTTCTTTCGTGCGAAACGGCGATTTATGAGAAATGACAATAAAATTGCTGTTTTAAACTTGCAAAAACATAGAAAAACGCTGTTTTGAACTATTCAAACTGACAAATTAATGTTTCTTACGTGTGAAACGGCGATTTATGAGAAATGACGATAAAATTGCAGTTTTAAACTTGCAAAAACATAGAAAAACGCTGTTTTTAACTATTCAAACTGATAAATTCAGGTTTCTTTCGTGCGAAACGGCGATTTATGAGAAATGACGATAAAATTGCTGTTTTAAACTTTCAAAAACATAGAAAAACGCTGTTTTGAACTATTCAAACTGACAAATTCATGTTTCTTTCGTGTGAAACGGCGATTTATAAGAAATGACGACAAAATTGCTGTTTTAAACTATCAAAAACATAGAAAAACGCTGTTTTCAACTATTCAAACTGATAAATTCATGTTTCTTTCGTGCGAAACGGCGATTTATGAGAAATGACGATAAAATTGCTGTTTTAAACTTGCAAAAACATAGAAAAACGCTGTTTTAACTATTCAATCTGATAAATTCAGGTTTCTTTCGTTCGAAACGGTGGATTTTTGTGAAATCACGATAAAATTGCTGTTTTAAACTTGCAAAAACATAGAAAAACGCTGTTTTGTACTATTCAAACTGACAAATTAATGTTTCTTTCGTGTGAAACGGCGATTTATGAGAAATGACGATAAAATTGCAGTTTTAAACTTGCAAAAACATAGAAAAACGCTGTTTTTAACTACTCAAACTGATAAATTCAGGTTTCTTTCGTGCGAAACGGCGATTTATGAGAAATGACGATAAAATTGCTGTTTTAAACTTTCAAAAACATAGAAAAACGCTGTTTTGAACTATTCAAACTGACAAATTCATGTTTCTTTTGTGTGAAACGGCGATTTATAAGAAATGACGACAAAATTGCTGTTTTAAACTTGCAAAAACATAGAAAAACGCTGTTTTCAACTATTCAAACTGATAAATTCATGTTTCTTTCGTGCGAAACGGCGATTTATGAGAAATGACGATAAAATTGCTGTTTTAAACTTGCAAAAACATAGAAAAACGCTGTTTTGAACTATTCAAACTGACAAATTCATGTTTCTTTCGTGTGAAACGGCGATTTATGAGAAATGACGATAAAATTGCTGTTTTAAACTTGCAAAAACATAGAAAAACGCTGTTTTGAACTATTCAAACTGACAAATTCCTGTTTCTTTCGTGCGAAACGGCGATTTATGAGAAATGACGATAAAATTGCTGTTTCAAACTTGCAAAAACATAGAAAAAAGCTGTTTTTAACTATTCAAACTGATAAATTCAGGTTTCTTTCGTTCGAAACGGTGGATTTTTGTGAAATCACGATAAAACTGCTGTTTTAAACTTGCAAAAACATAGAAAAACGCTGTTTTGAACTATTCAAAGTGACAAATTCATGTTTCTTTCGTGCGAAACGGCGATTTATGAGAAATGACGAAAAAATTGCTGTTTTAAACTTGCAAAAACATAGAAAAAACGCTGTTTTGAACTATTTAAACTGACAAATTCATGTTTCTTTCGTGCGAAACGGCGATTTATGAGAAATGACGATAAAATTGCTGTTTTAAACTTGCAAAAACATAGAAAAACGCTGTTTTGAACTATTCAAACTGACAAATTCATGGGGTAAATAGCTCCGTGGTAACGTGTCGGGCTGTGGATCGTGAGATCCTCAGTTCGAATCCCACTGCCGACAGTTACAAATTTAAATTTACCCCTGTGGTTCCCCCTCCACTAACAACTTCGGGGACTATGACTTGACGGCTGGTAACCGCATTTCATACGCAAAAATATATCACCTACCGAGATCTGCGTAAGCAGAGTGCCACACCCTTAAAGGGTAATAGGCGTGTTGATATATTTATTTTTAATTTTATTTATTTTATAAATTCATGTTTCTTTCGTGTGAAACGGCGATTTTTGAGTAATGACGATAAAATTGCTGTTTTAAACTTGCAAAAACATAGAAAAACGCTGTTTTTAACTATTCAAACTGATAAATTCAGGTTTTTTTTGTGCGAAACGGCGATTTATGAGAAATGACGATAAAATTGCTGTTTTAAACTTGCAAAAACATAGAAAAACCCTGTTTTGAACTATACAAACTGACAAATTCATGTTTCTTTCGTGTGAAATGGCGATTTATGAGAAATGACGATAAAATTGCTGTTTTAAACCTTCAAAAACATAGAAAAACGCTGTTTTGAACTATACAAACTGACAAATTCATGTTTCTTTCGTGTGAAACGGCGAATTATGAGAAATGACGATAAAATTGCTGTTTTAAACTTGCAAAAACATAGAAAAACGCTGTTTTCAACTATTCAAACTGATAAATTCATGTTTCTTTCGTGCGAAGCGGCGATTTATGAGAAATGACGATAAAATTGCTGTTTTAAACTTGCAAAAACATAGAAAAACGCTGTTTTTAACTATTCAAACTGATAAATTCAGGTTTCTTTCGTTCGAAACGGTGGATTTTTGTGAAATCACGATAAAACTGCTGTTTTAAACTTGCAAAAACATAGAAAAACGCTGTTTTGAACTATTCAAACTGACAAATTCATGTTTCTTTCGTGCGAAATGGCGATTTATGAGAAATGACCATCAAATTGCTGTTTTAAATTTGCAAAAACATAGAAAAACGCTGTTTTTACCTATTCAAACTGATAAATTCAGGTTTCTTTCGTGCGAAACGGCGATTTATGAGAAATGACGATAAAATTGCTGTTTTAAACTTGCAAAAACATAGAAAAACGCTGTTTTAACTATTCAATCTGATAAATTCAGGTTTCTTTCGTTCGAAACGGTGGATTTTTGTGAAATCACGATAAAATTGCTGTTTTAAACTTGCAAAAACATAGAAAAACGCTGTTTTGAACTATTCAAACTGACAAATTAATGTTTCTTTCGTGTGAAACGGCGATTTATGAGAAATGACGATAAAATTGCAGTTTTAAACTTGCAAAAACATAGAAAAACGCTGTTTTTAACTACTCAAACTGATAAATTCAGGTTTCTTTCGTGCGAAACGGCGATTTATGAGAAATGACGATAAAATTGCTGTTTTAAACTTTCAAAAACATAGAAAAACGCTGTTTTGAACTATTCAAACTGACAAATTCATGTTTCTTTCGTGCGAAACGGCGATTTATGAGAAATGACGATAAAATTGCTGTTTCAAACTTGCAAAAACATAGAAAAAAGCTGTTTTTAACTATTCAAACTGATAAATTCAGGTTTCTTCCGTTCGAAACGGTGGATTTTTGTGAAATCACGATAAAACTGCTGTTTTAAACTTGCAAAAACATAGAAAAACGCTGTTTTGAACTATTCAAAGTGACAAATTCATGTTTCTTTCGTGCGAAACGGCGATTTATGAGAAATGACGATAAAATTGCTGTTTTAAACTTGCAAAAACATAGAAAAACGCTGTTTTGAACTATTTAAACTGACAAATTCATGTTTCTTTCGTGCGAAACGGCGATTTATGAGAAATGACGATAAAATTGCTGTTTTAAACTTGCAAAAACATAGAAAAACGCTGTTTTGAACTATTCAAACTGACAAATTCATGGGGTAAATAGCTCCGTGGTAACGTGTCGGGCTGTGGATCGTGAGATCCTCAGTTCGAATCCCACTGCCGACAGTTACAAATTTAAATTTACCCCTGTGGTTCCCCCTCCACTAACAACTTTGGGGGCTATAACTTGACGGCTGGTAACCGCATTTCATACGCAAAAATATATCACCTACCGAGATCTGCGTAAGCAGAGTGCCACACCCTTAAAGGGTAATAGGCGTGATGATATATTTATTTTTAATTTTATTTATTTTATAAATTCATGTTTCTTTCGTGTGAAACGGCGATTTTTGAGTAATGACGATAAAATTGCTGTTTTAAACTTGCAAAAACATAGAAAAACGCTGTTTTTAACTATTCAAACTGATAAATTCAGGTTTTTTTTGTGCGAAACGGCGATTTATGAGAAATGACGATAAAATTGCTGTTTTAAACTTGCAAAAACATAGAAAAACCCTGTTTTGAACTATACAAACTGACAAATTCATGTTTCTTTCGTGTGAAATGGCGATTTATGAGAAATGACGATAAAATTGCTGTTTTAAACTTGCAAAAACATAGAAAAACGCTGTTTTGAACTATACAAACTGACAAATTCATGTTTCTTTCGTGTGAAACGGCGATTTATGAGAAATGACGATAAAATTGCTGTTTTAAACTTGCAAAAACATAGAAAAAAGCTGTTTTTAACTATTCAAACTGATAAATTCAGGTTTCTTTCGTTCGAAACGGTGGATTTTTGTGAAATCACGATAAAACTGCTGTTTTAAACTTGCAAAAACATAGAAAAACGCTGTTTTGAACTATTCAAAGTGACAAATTCATGTTTCTTTCGTGCGAAACGGCGATTTATGAGAAATGACGATAAAATTGCTCTTTTAAACTTGCAAAAACATAGAAAAACTCTGTTTTGAACTATACAAACTGACAAATTCATGTTTCTTTCGAGTGAAACGGCGAATTATGAGAAATGACGATAAAATTGCTGTTTTAAACTTGCAAAAACATAGAAAAACGCTGTTTTGAACTATACAAACTGACAAATTCATGTTTCTTTCGTGTGAAACGGCGAATTATGAGAAATGACGATAAAATTGCTGTTTTAAACTTGCAAAAACATAGAAAAACGCTGTTTTGAACTATACAAACTGACAAATTCATGTTTCCTTCGAGTGAAACGGCGAATTATGAGAAATGACGATAAAATTGGTGTTTTAAACTTGCAAAAACATAGAAAAACGCTGTTTTCAACTATTCAAACTGATAAATTCATGTTTCATTTGTGCGAAGCGGCGATTTATGAGAAATGACGATAAAATTGCTGTTTTAAACTTGCAAAAACATAGAAAAACGCTGTTTTTAACTATTCAAACTGATAAATACAGGTTTCTTTCGTTCGAAACGGTGGATTTTTGTGAAATCTCGATAAAACTGCTGTTTTAATTTTGCAAAAACATAGAAAAACGCTGTTTTGAGTTATTCAAACTGATAAATTCATGTTTCTTTTGTGTGAAACGGCGATTTATGAGAAATGACGATAAAATTGCTGTTTTAAACTTGCAAAAACATAGAAAAACGCTGTTTTCAACTATTCAAACTGATAAATTCATGTTTCTTTCGTGCGAAACGGCGATTTATGAGAAATGACGATAAAATTGCTGTTTTAAACTTGCAAAAACATAGAAAAACGCTGTTTTCAACTATTCAAACTGATAAATTCATGTTTCTTTCGTGCGAAACGGCGATTTATGAGAAATGACGATAAAATTGCTGTTTTAAACTTGCAAAAACATAGAAAAACGCTGTTTTGAACTATTCAAACTGACAAATTAATGTTTCTTTCGTGTGAAACGGCGATTTATGAGAAATGACGATAAAATTGCAGTTTTAAACTTGCAAAAACATAGAAAAACGCTGTTTTTAACTATTCAAACTGATAAATTCAGGTTTCTTTCGTGCGAAACGGCGATTTATGAGAAATGACGATAAAATTGCTGTTTTAAACTTTCAAAAACATAGAAAAACGCTGTTTTGAACTATTCAAACTGACAAATTCATGTTTCTTTCGTGTGAAACGGCGATTTATAAGAAATGACGACAAAATTGCTGTTTTAAACTATCAAAAACATAGAAAAACGCTGTTTTCAACTATTCAAACTGATAAATTCATGTTTCTTTCGTGCGAAACGGCGATTTATGAGAAATGACGATAAAATTGCTGTTTTAAACTTGCAAAAACATAGAAAAACGCTGTTTTAACTATTCAATCTGATAAATTCAGGTTTCTTTCGTTCGAAACGGTGGATTTTTGTGAAATCACGATAAAATTGCTGTTTTAAACTTGCAAAAACATAAAAAAACGCTGTTTTGTACTATTCAAACTGACAAATTAATGTTTCTTTCGTGTGAAACGGCGATTTATGAGAAATGACGATAAAATTGCAGTTTTAAACTTGCAAAAACATAGAAAAACGCTGTTTTTAACTACTCAAACTGATAAATTCAGGTTTCTTTCGTGCGAAACGGCGATTTATGAGAAATGACGATAAAATTGCTGTTTTAAACTTTCAAAAACATAGAAAAACGCTGTTTTGAACTATTCAAACTGACAAATTAATGTTTCTTTTGTGTGAAACGGCGATTTATAAAAAATGACGACAAAATTGCTGTTTTAAACTTGCAAAAACATAGAAAAACGCTGTTTTCAACTATTCAAACTGATAAATTCATGTTTCTTTCGTGCGAAACGGCGATTTATGAGAAATGACGATAAAATTGCTGTTTTAAACTTGCAAAAACATAGAAAAACGCTGTTTTGAACTATTCAAACTGACAAATTCATGTTTCTTTCGTGTGAAACGGCGATTTATGAGAAATGACGATAAAATTGCTGTTTTAAACTTGCAAAAACATAGAAAAACGCTGTTTTGAACTATTCAAACTGACAAATTCCTGTTTCTTTCGTGCGAAACGGCGATTTATGAGAAATGACGATAAAATTGCTGTTTCAAACTTGCAAAAACATAGAAAAAAGCTGTTTTTAACTATTCAAACTGATAAATTCAGGTTTCTTTCGTTCGAAACGGTGGATTTTTGTGAAATCACGATAAAACTGCTGTTTTAAACTTGCAAAAACATAGAAAAACGCTGTTTTGAACTATTCAAAGTGACAAATTCATGTTTCTTTCGTGCGAAACGGCGATTTATGAGAAATGACGATAAAATTGCTGTTTTAAACTTGCAAAAACATAGAAAAACGCTGTTTTGAACTATTTAAACTGACAAATTCATGTTTCTTTCGTGCGAAACGGCGATTTATGAAAAATGACGATAAAATTGCTGTTTTAAACTTGCAAAAACATAGAAAAACGCTGTTTTGAACTATTCAAACTGACAAATTCATGGGGTAAATAGCTCCGTGGTAACGTGTCGGGCTGTGGATCGTGAGATCCTCAGTTCGAATCCCACTGCCGACAGTTACAAATTTAAATTTACCCCTGTGGTTCCCCCTCCACTAACAACTTCGGGGACTATGACTTGACGGCTGGTAACCGCATTTCATACGCAAAAATATATCACCTACCGAGATCTGCGTAAGCAGAGTGCCACACCCTTAAAGGGTAATAGGCGTGATGATATATTTATTTTTAATTTTATTTATTTTATAAATTCATGTTTCTTTCGTGTGAAACGGCGATTTTTGAGTAATGACGATAAAATTGCTGTTTTAAACTTGCAAAAACATAGAAAAACGCTGTTTTTAACTATTCAAACTGATAAATTCAGGTTTTTTTTGTGCGAAACGGCGATTTATGAGAAATGACGATAAAATTGCTGTTTTAAACTTGCAAAAACATAGAAAAACCCTGTTTTGAACTATACAAACTGACAAATTCATGTTTCTTTCGTGTGAAATGGCGATTTATGAGAAATGACGATAAAATTGCTGTTTTAAACTTGCAAAAACATAGAAAAACGCTGTTTTGAACTATACAAACTGACAAATTCATGTTTCTTTCGTGTGAAACGGCGAATTATGAGAAATGACGATAAAATTGCTGTTTTAAACTTGCAAAAACATAGAAAAACGCTGTTTTCAACTATTCAAACTGATAAATTCATGTTTCTTTCGTGCGAAGCGGCGATTTATGAGAAATGACGATAAAATTGCTGTTTTAAACTTGCAAAAACATAGAAAAACGCTGTTTTTAACTATTCAAACTGATAAATTCAGGTTTCTTTCGTTCGAAACGGTGGATTTTTGTGAAATCACGATAAAACTGCTGTTTTAAACTTGCAAAAACATAGAAAAACGCTGTTTTGAACTATTCAAACTGACAAATTCATGTTTCTTTCGTGCGAAATGGCGATTTATGAGAAATGACGATCAAATTGCTGTTTTAAATTTGCAAAAACATAGAAAAACGCTGTTTTTACCTATTCAAACTGATAAATTCAGGTTTCTTTCGTGCGAAACGGCGATTTATGAGAAATGACGATAAAATTGCTGTTTTAAACTTTCAAAAACATAGAGAAACGCTGTTTTGAACTATTCAAACTGACAAATTCATGTTTCTTTCGTGTGAAACGGCGATTTATAAGAAATAACGACAAAATTGCTGTTTTAAACTATCAAAAACATAGAAAAACGCTGTTTTCAACTATTCAAACTGATAAATTCATGTTTCTTTCGTGCGAAACGGCGATTTATGAGAAATGACGATAAAATTGCTGTTTTAAACTTGCAAAAACATAGAAAAACGCTGTTTTAACTATTCAATCTGATAAATTCAGGTTTCTTTCGTTCGAAACGGTGGATTTTTGTGAAATCACGATAAAATTGCTGTTTTAAACTTGCAAAAACATAGAAAAACGCTGTTTTGAACTATTCAAACTGACAAATTAATGTTTCTTTCGTGTGAAACGGCGATTTATGAGAAATGACGATAAAATTGCAGTTTTAAACTTGCAAAAACATAGAAAAACGCTGTTTTTAACTACTCAAACTGATAAATTCAGGTTTCTTTCGTGCGAAACGGCGATTTATGAGAAATGACGATAAAATTGCTGTTTTAAACTTTCAAAAACATAGAAAAACGCTGTTTTGAACTATTCAAACTGACAAATTCATGTTTCTTTCGTGCGAAACGGCGATTTATGAGAAATGACGATAAAATTGCTGTTTCAAACTTGCAAAAACATAGAAAAAAGCTGTTTTTAACTATTCAAACTGATAAATTCAGGTTTCTTTCGTTCGAAACGGTGGATTTTTGTGAAACCACGATAAAACTGCTGTTTTAAACTTGCAAAAACATAGAAAAACGCTGTTTTGAACTATTCAAAGTGACAAATTCATGTTTCTTTCGTGCGAAACGGCGATTTATGAGAAATGACGATAAAATTGCTGTTTTAAACTTGCAAAAACATAGAAAAACGCTGTTTTGAACTATTTAAACTGACAAATTCATGTTTCTTTCGTGCGAAACGGCGATTTATGAGAAATGACGATAAAATTGCTGTTTTAAACTTGCAAAAACATAGAAAAACGCTGTTTTGAACTATTCAAACTGACAAATTCATGGGGTAAATAGCTCCGTGGTAACGTGTCGGGCTGTGGATCGTGAGATCCTCAGTTCGAATCCCACTGCCGACAGTTACAAATTTAAATTTACCCCTGTGGTTCCCCCTCCACTAACAACTTTGGGGGCTATAACTTGACGGCTGGTAACCGCATTTCATACGCAAAAATATATCACCTACCGAGATCTGCGTAAGCAGAGTGCCACACCCTTAAAGGGTAATAGGCGTGATGATATATTTATTTTTAATTTTATTTATTTTATAAATTCATGTTTCTTTCGTGTGAAACGGCGATTTTTGAGTAATGACGATAAAATTGCTGTTTTAAACTTGCAAAAACATAGAAAAACGCTGTTTTTAACTATTCAAACTGATAAATTCAGGTTTTTTTTTGTGCGAAACGGCGATTTATGAGAAATGACGATAAAATTGCTGTTTTAAACTTGCAAAAACATAGAAAAACCCTGTTTTGAACTATACAAACTGACAAATTCATGTTTCTTTCGTGTGAAATGGCGATTTATGAGAAATGACGATAAAATTGCTGTTTTAAACTTGCAAAAACATAGAAAAACGCTGTTTTGAACTATACAAACTGACAAATTCATGTTTCTTTCGTGTGAAACGGCGAATTATGAGAAATGACGATAAAATTGCTGTTTTAAACTTGCAAAAACATAGAAAAACGCTGTTTTCAACTATTCAAACTGATAAATTCATGTTTCTTTCGTGCGAAGCGGCGATTTATGAGAAATGACGATAAAATTGCTGTTTTAAACTTGCAAAAACATAGAAAAACGCTGTTTTTAACTATTCAAACTGATAAATTCAGGTTTCTTTCGTTCGAAACGGTGGATTTTTGTGAAATCACGATAAAACTGCTGTTTTAAACTTGCAAAAACATAGAAAAACGCTGTTTTGAACTATTCAAACTGACAAATTCATGTTTCTTTCGTGCGAAATGGCGATTTATGAGAAATGACGATCAAATTGCTGTTTTAAATTTGCAAAAACATAGACAAACGCTGTTTTCAACTATTTAAACTGATAAATTCATGTTTCTTTCGTGCGAAACGGCGATTTATGAGAAATGACGATAAAATTGCTGTTTCAAACTTGCAAAAACATAGAAAAAAGCTGTTTTTAACTATTCAAACTGATAAATTCAGGTTTCTTTCGTTCGAAACGGTGGATTTTTGTGAAATCACGATAAAACTGCTGTTTTAAACTTGCAAAAACATAGAAAAACGCTGTTTTGAACTATTCAAAGTGACAAATTCATGTTTCTTTCGTGCGAAACGGCGATTTATGAGAAATGACGATAAAATTGCTGTTTTAAACTTGCAAAAACATAGAAAAACGCTGTTTTGAACTATTTAAACTGACAAATTCATGTTTCTTTCGTGCGAAACGGCGATTTATGAGAAATGACGATAAAATTGCTGTTTTAAACTTGCAAAAACATAGAAAAACGCTGTTTTGAACTATTCAAACTGACAAATTCATGGGGTAAATAGCTCCGTGGTAACGTGTCGGGCTGTGGATCGTGAGATCCTCAGTTCGAATCCCACTGCCGACAGTTACAAATTTAAATTTACCCCTGTGGTTCCCCCTCCACTAACAACTTTGGGGGCTATAACTTGACGGCTGGTAACCGCATTTCATACGCAAAAATATATCACCTACCGAGATCTGCGTAAGCAGAGTGCCACACCCTTAAAGGGTAATAGGCGTGATGATATATTTATTTTTAATTTTATTTATTTTATAAATTCATGTTTCTTTCGTGTGAAACGGCGATTTTTGAGTAATGACGATAAAATTGCTGTTTTAAACTTGCAAAAACATAGAAAAACGCTGTTTTTAACTATTCAAACTGATAAATTCAGGTTTTTTTTGTGCGAAACGGCGATTTATGAGAAATGACGATAAAATTGCTGTTTTAAACTTGCAAAAACATAGAAAAACCCTGTTTTGAACTATACAAACTGACAAATTCATGTTTCTTTCGTGTGAAATGGCGATTTATGAGAAATGACGATAAAATTGCTGTTTTAAACTTGCAAAAACATAGAAAAACGCTGTTTTGAACTATACAAACTGACAAATTCATGTTTCTTTCGTGTGAAACGGCGAATTATGAGAAATGACGATAAAATTGCTGTTTTAAACTTGCAAAAACATAGAAAAACGCTGTTTTCAACTATTCAAACTGATAAATTCATGTTTCTTTCGTGCGAAGCGGCGATTTATGAGAAATGACGATAAAATTGCTGTTTTAAACTTGCAAAAACATAGAAAAACGCTGTTTTTAACTATTCAAACTGATAAATTCAGGTTTCTTTCGTTCGAAACGGTGGATTTTTGTGAAATCACGATAAAACTGCTGTTTTAAACTTGCAAAAACATAGAAAAACGCTGTTTTGAACTATTCAAACTGACAAATTCATGTTTCTTTCGTGCGAAATGGCGATTTATGAGAAATGACGATCAAATTGCTGTTTTAAATTTGCAAAAACATAGACAAACGCTGTTTTCAACTATTTAAACTGATAAATTCATGTTTCTTTCGTGCGAAACGGCGATTTATGAGAAATGACGATAAAATTGCTGTTTCAAACTTGCAAAAACATAGAAAAAAGCTGTTTTTAACTATTCAAACTGATAAATTCAGGTTTCTTTCGTTCGAAACGGTGGATTTTTGTGAAATCACGATAAAACTGCTGTTTTAAACTTGCAAAAACATAGAAAAACGCTGTTTTGAACTATTCAAAGTGACAAATTCATGTTTCTTTCGTGCGAAACGGCGATTTATGAGAAATGACGATAAAATTGCTGTTTTAAACTTGCAAAAACATAGAAAAACGCTGTTTTGAACTATTTAAACTGACAAATTCATGTTTCTTTCGTGCGAAACGGCGATTTATGAGAAATGACGATAAAATTGCTGTTTTAAACTTGCAAAAACATAGAAAAACGCTGTTTTGAACTATTCAAACTGACAAATTCATGGGGTAAATAGCTCCGTGGTAACGTGTCGGGCTGTGGATCGTGAGATCCTCAGTTCGAATCCCACTGCCGACAGTTACAAATTTAAATTTACCCCTGTGGTTCCCCCTCCACTAACAACTTTGGGGGCTATAACTTGACGGCTGGTAACCGCATTTCATACGCAAAAATATATCACCTACCGAGATCTGCGTAAGCAGAGTGCCACACCCTTAAAGGGTAATAGGCGTGATGATATATTTATTTTTAATTTTATTTATTTTATAAATTCATGTTTCTTTCGTGTGAAACGGCGATTTTTGAGTAATGACGATAAAATTGCTGTTTTAAACTTGCAAAAACATAGAAAAACGCTGTTTTTAACTATTCAAACTGATAAATTCAGGTTTTTTTTGTGCGAAACGGCGATTTATGAGAAATGACGATAAAATTGCTGTTTTAAACTTGCAAAAACATAGAAAAACCCTGTTTTGAACTATACAAACTGACAAATTCATGTTTCTTTCGTGTGAAATGGCGATTTATGAGAAATGACGATAAAATTGCTGTTTTAAACTTGCAAAAACATAGAAAAACGCTGTTTTGAACTATACAAACTGACAAATTCATGTTTCTTTCGTGTGAAACGGCGAATTATGAGAAATGACGATAAAATTGCTGTTTTAAACTTGCAAAAACATAGAAAAACGCTGTTTTCAACTATTCAAACTGATAAATTCATGTTTCTTTCGTGCAAAGCGGCGATTTATGAGAAATGACGATAAAATTGCTGTTTTAAACTTGCAAAAACATAGAAAAACGCTGTTTTTAACTATTCAAACTGATAAATTCAGGTTTCTTTCGTTCGAAACGGTGGATTTTTGTGAAATCACGATAAAACTGCTGTTTTAAACTTGCAAAAACATAGAAAAACGCTGTTTTGAACTATTCAAACTGACAAATTCATGTTTCTTTCGTGCGAAATGGCGATTTATGAGAAATGACGATCAAATTGCTGTTTTAAATTTGCAAAAACATAGACAAACGCTGTTTTCAACTATTTAAACTGATAAATTCATGTTTCTTTCGTGCGAAACGGCGATTTATGAGAAATGACGATAAAATTGCTGTTTTAAACTTGCAAAAACATAGAAAAACGCTGTTTTTAACTATTCAAACTGATAAATTCAGGTTTCTTTCGTTCGAAACGGTAGATTTTTGTGAAATCACGATAAAACTGCTGTTTTAAACTTGAAAAAACATAGAAAAACGCTGTTTTGAACTATTCAAACAGACAAATTCATGTTTCTTACGTGCGAAACGGCGATTTATGAGAAATGACGATAAAATTGCTGTTTTAAACTTGCAAAAACATAGAAAAACGCTATTTTAAACTATTCAAACTGACAAATTCATGTTTCTTTCGTGCGAAACGGCGATTTATGAGAAATGACGATAAAATTGCGGTTTTAAACTTGCAAAAACTTAGATAAACGCTGTTTTGAACTATTCAAACTGACAAATTCATGTTTCTTTTGTGTGAAACGGCGATTTATGAGAAATGACGATAAAATTGGTGTTTTAAACTTTCAAAAACATAGAAAAACGCTGTTTTAAACGATTCAAACTGATAAATTCATGTTTCTTTCGTGCGAAACGGCGATTTATGAGAAATGACGATAAAACTTCTGTTTTAAACTTGCAAAAACATAGGAAAACGCTGTTTTCAACTATTCAAACTGATAAATTCATGTTTCTTTCGTGCGAATCGGCGATTTATGAGAAATGACAATAAAATTGATGTTTTAAACTTGCAAAAACATAAAAAAACGCTGTTTTTACCGATTCAAACTGATAAATTCAGGTTTCTTTCGTTCGAAACGGTGGATTTTTGTGAAATCACGATAAAACTGCTGTTTTAAACTTGCAAAAACATAGAAAAACGCTGTTTTGAACTATTCAAACTGATAATTTTATGTTTCTTTCGTGCGAAACGGCGATTTATAAGAAATAACGATAAAATTGATGTTTTAAAACTTGCAAAAACATAGAAAAACGCTGTTTTGAACTATTCAAACTGACAAATTCATGTTTCTTTCGTGCGAAACGGCGATTTATGAGAAATGACGATAAAATTGCTGCTTTAAACTTGCAAAAACATAGAAAAACGCTGTTTTGAACTATTCAAACTGACAAATTCATGTTTCTTTTGTGTGAAACGGCGATTTATGAGAAATGACGATAAAATTGCTGTTTTAAACTTGCAAAAACATAGAAAAACGCTGTTTTTAACTATTGAAACTGATAAATTCAGGTTTCTTTCGTGCTGAACGGCGATTTATGAGAAATGACGATAAAATTGCTGTTTTAAACTTGCAAAAACATAGAAAAACGCTGTTTTCAACTATTCAAACTGATAAATTCATGTTTCTTTCCCCTAGAGGCAGAGAACTACTAAAAGCCTCTGAGAGTAAAGGTCTGCAATTTGTGTCGACGGGTGAACCAACGTACTGGCCGACAGATAAACGAAAAATCCCAGATCTGATCGATTTCTTTACGACAAAAGGTATTTCAAAAACTTACTTAAAAGCTACCTCTTCTTTCGATCTCTCATCCGACCACTCGCCAATAATTCTGACCTATAGCATTAAAATCATAGAAAATCAAAAGAAGCCATCTCTTTATAATAAGAAAACAAACTGGGACCTCTTTAGAGAAATAATGAATAATAAAATAACCAGCAATATCCCTCTAAGAAATACAGGCGACCTAGACAATGCTATTGCCCACTTAAATAACACAATCCAGTCTGCCGCTTGCGATGCTACCCCCGCAGACAACAGAGCTACGCAACTTCAAGTCTGTCCCGTACAAGTGAAAAACAAAATTGCTGAAAAGCGTAAATTAAGAAAAATCTGGCAAAAATCTAGATCACAACCTGACAAAACAGCCCTAAACAAAGCCACCAAAGAAATATCTCAATTGCTAAATAATATCAAGAACAAAGCAATTGAAGAGTATCTAAGCAATCTGTCAAATACAGAGGCAAACAACTACTCCCTTTGGCGTGCAACTAAAAAATTAAAGAGACCCCAAACCATATGTCCTCCTATAAGAACACAAGAAGGACAATGGGCGAGATCAAGCAAAGAAAAGGCGGATGCGTTTGCCAGGCACTTCGCACAAGTTTTCCAGCCTCTCCCACCAGCAGACGAGGATGACAGCGTCGAAGAAGAAAACATCCGTCAATCTTTGAATAACACATCCTCTAGTGACACACAAATAAAATATTTCAAAACTCATGAGATTTGGAATATAATCATAAATAAACTAGACCCTAAGAAAGCTCCAGGTATTGATTTTATCACTGGAAAGCTACTCAAGGAACTACCGATGAAATGCATCCGACACCTAACTATCCTATTCAATGCAGTCCTTCGACTCCGTTATTTCCCAAGTCAATGGAAAGTCGCTCAAATCGTTATCATCCCAAAACCTGGCAAAAATCCAGAAGACGTAACTTCCTATAGACCAATTAGCCTGTTACCAACCCTATCCAAGTTATTTGAAAAAGCACTACTCACAAGACTGTATCCAATTATTCTTGAGAAAAACTTGATTCCAAATCATCAATTTGGGTTCAGACATGAACACGCCACAATCGAACAAATCCACAGAGTTGTACAAGCTATAAATAACAGCCTTCAAAACAAGATGTATTGCTCAGCTGCATTCCTTGACATCAGTCAAGCTTTTGATAAAGTTTGGCACATTGGGTTACTTTTCAAGTTGAAACGTGACTTACCCCACCAGTACTTCCAAATCCTTAAGTCATACCTCTGTAACCGACAATTCCAGATAAAATTTCAGAACGCAGCCAGTAATCTCCACCCAGTGAAATCCGGAGTACCCCAAGGAAGTGTTATTGGGCCAATTCTATATCTTCTGTATACAGCTGATCTTCCTACCGTGGATCAAACAACAATTGCTACATACGCAGACGATACAGCAATACTGGCATCACATCCTGACCCAAAATTAGCTTCGCAACTTTTACAAAAGAATCTGGATCTAATACAGCGTTGGTTAAAAACTTGGCGAATTAGAGCCAACGAAAATAAATCTATCCACATCACCTTTACCACCAGAAGAGACACATGCACCCCAGTATATCTAAACAACCGCCAGCTACCCCAAGCTGAGGACGTCAAATATCTAGGAATGCACCTAGACAGACGTCTGACTTGGCGTAAACACATTTGGACCAAACGAAAGCAGCTGGGTTTAAAGATAAAACAGCTGTATTGGCTCATCGGTAGAAAATCCATCCTCTCCACGGACAACAAATTGCTGCTGTATAAAGCAATAATCAAGCCAGTCTGGACCTACGGCATCGAACTATGGGGGTCAGCAAGTACCTCCAACATCGAAATCATCGAAAGATTTCAATCAAAAATCCTTCGTATGATTATCAATGCTCCATGGTTTGTTCCCAACTGGATAATTTCACAAGATCTCCAAATGCCTTCCGTGAAAGAAGAAATCCCCAGACTGAGTGCAAGATACATTCAAAGATTAAAGTGTCACAAAAATAAACTAGCCGCGAATCTTGTGCAGTGCGGTAGTGTTAAACGTTTAAAACGCCACAACCCTCTAGATTTACAGGACCGATTTAAATAAGTTCATCTTAGAATTAAGTATTTTCATAATATTATTTAATTTAGTCAACTGTAATTATAGTAACTATAGCAAATTAAGTAAATGTAAGTAAAGTACTGCCAATGGGCAGTTACTTTCACATGTCATATAGTCTTTAATCACTAAAATTTACTGAATATCTCTACAAAGATAGATTGTAAATACTAATGGGATCATAAAAAAAAAAAAAAAAAATGTTTCTTTCGTGCAAAACGGCGATTTATAAGAAATGACGATAAAATTGCTGTTTTAAACTTGCAAAAACATAGAAAAACGCTGTTTTCAACTATTCAAACTGATAAATTCATGTTTCTTTCGTGCGAAGCGGCGATTTATGAGAAATGACGATAAAATTGCTGTTTTAAACTTGCAAAAACATAGAAAAACGCTGTTTTTAACTATTCAAACTGATAAATTCAGGTTTCTTTCGTTCGAAACGGTGGATTTTTGTGAAATCACGATAAAACTGCTGCTTTAAACTTGCAAAAACATTGAAAAACGCTGTTTTGAACTATTCAAAGTGACAAATTCATGTTTCTTTCTTGCGAAACGGCGATTTATGAGAAATGACAATAAAATTGCTGTTTTAAACATGCAAAAACATAGAAAAACGCTGTTTTGAACTATTCAAACTGACAAATTCATGTTTCTTTCGTGCGAAACGGCGATTTATGAGAAATGACGATAAAATTGCTGTTTTAAACATGCAAAAACATAGAAAAACGCTGTTTTCAACTATTCAAACAGACAAATTCATGTTTCTTTTGTGTGAAACGGCGAATTATGAGAAATGACGATAAAATTGCTGTTTTAAACTTGCAAAAACATAGAAAAACGCTGTTTTCAACTATTCAAACTGATAAATTCATGTTTCTTTCGTGCGAAGCGGCGATTTATGAGAAATGACGATAAAATTGCTGTTTTAAACTTGCAAAAACATAGAAAAACGCTGTTTTTAACTATTCAAACTGATAAATTCAGGTTTCTTTCGTTCGAAACGGTGGATATTTGTGAAATCACGATAAAACTGCTGTTTTAAATTTGCAAAAACATAGAAAAACGCTGTTTTCAACTATTCAAACTGATAAATTCATGTTTCTTTTATGCGAAACGGCGATTTATGAGAAATGACGATAAAATTGCTGTTTTAAACTTGCAAAAACATAGAAATACTCTGTTTTTAACTATTCAAACTGATAAATTCAGGTTTCTTTCGTTCGAAACGGTGGATTTTTGTGAAATCACGATAAAACTGCTGTTTTAAACTTGCAAAAACATAGAAAAACGCTGTTTTCAACTATTCAAACTGATAAATTAATGTTTCTTACGTGCGAAACGGCGATTTATGAGAAATGACGATAAAATTGATGTTTTAAACTTGCAAAAACATAGAAAAACGCTGTTTTGAACTATTCAAACTGACAAATTCATGTTTCTTTCGTGCGAAACGGCGATTTATGAGAAATGACGATAAAATTGCTGCTTTAAACTTGCAAAAACATAGAAAAACGCTGTTTTGAACTATTCAAACTGACAAATTCATGTTTATTTTGTGTGAAACGGCGATTTATGAGAAATGACGATAAAATTGCTGTTTTAAACTTGCAAAAACATAGAAAAACGCTGTTTTTAACTATTGAAACTGATAAATTCAGGTTTCTTTCGTGCTGAACGGCGATTTATGAGAAATGACGATAAAATTGCTGTTTTAAACTTGCAAAAACATAGAAAAACGCTGTTTTCAACTATTCAAACTGATAAATTCATGTTTCTTTCGTGCAAAACGGCGATTTATAAGAAATGACGATAAAATTGCTGTTTTAAACTTGCAAAAACATAGAAAAACGCTGTTTTCAATTATTCAAACTGATAAATTCATGTTTCTTTCGTGCGAAGCGGCGATTTATGAGAAATGACGATAAAATTGCTGTTTTAAACTTGCAAAAACATAGAAAAACGCTGTTTTTAACTATTCAAACTGATAAATTCAGGTTTCTTTCGTTCGAAACGGTGGATTTTTGTGAAATCACGATAAAACTGCTGCTTTAAACTTGCAAAAACATTGAAAAACGCTGTTTTGAACTATTCAAAGTGACAAACTCATGTTTCTTTCGTGCGAAACGGCGATTTATGAGAAATGACGATAAAATTGCTGTTTTAAACATGCAAAAACATAGAAAAACGCTGTTTTCAACTATTCAAACAGACAAATTCATGTTTCTTTTGTGTGAAACGGCGAATTATGAGATATGACGATAAAATTGCTGTTTTAAACATGCAAAAACATAGAAAAACGCTGTTTTCAACTATTCAAACAGACAAATTCATGTTTCTTTTGTGTGAAACGGCGAATTATGAGATATGACGATAAAATTGCTGTTTTAAACTTGCAAAAACATAGAAAAACGCTGTTTTCAACTATTCAAACTGATAAATTCATGTTTCTTTCGTGCGAAGCGGCGATTTATGAGAAATGACGATAAAATTGCTGTTTTAAACTTGCAAAAACATAGAAAAACGCTGTTTTTAACTATTCAAACTGATAAATTCAGGTTTCTTTCGTTCGAAACGGTGGATATTTGTGAAATCACGATAAAACTGCTGTTTTAAATTTGCAAAAACATAGAAAAACGCTGTTTTAAACTATTCAAACTGACAAATTCAGGTTTCTTTCGTTCGAAACGGTGGATTTTTGTGAAATCACGATAAAACTGCTGTTTTAAACTTGCAAAAACATAGAAAAACGCTGTTTTCAAATATTCAAACTGATAAATTAATGTTTCTTACGTGCGAAACGGCGATTTATGAGAAATGACGATAAAATTGCTGTTTTAAACTTGCAAAAACATATAAAAACGCTGTTTTCAACTATTCAAACTGATAAATTTAGGTTTCTTTCGTGCGAAACGGCGATTTATGAGAAATGACGATAAAATTGCTGTTTTAAACTTGCAAAAACATAGAAAAACGCTATTTTGAACTATTCAAACTGACAAATTCATGTTTCTTTCGTGTGAAACGGCGATTTATGAGAAATGACGATAAAATTGCTGTTTTAAACTTGCAAAAACATAGAAAATCGCTGTTTTCAACTATTGAAACTGATAAATTCATGTTTCTTTCGTGCGAAACGGCGATTTATGAGAAATGACGATAAAATTGCGGTTTTAAACTTGCAAAAACTTAGAAAAACGCTGTTTTCAACTATTCAATCTGATAAATTCATGTTTCTTTCGTGAGAAACAGCGACTTATGAGAAATGACGATAAAATTGCTGTTTTAAACTTGCAAAAACATGGAAAAACGCTGTTTTGAACTATTCAAACTGACAAATTCATGTTTCTTTTGTGTGAAACGGCGATTTATGAGAAATGACGATAAAATTGCTGTTTTAAACTTTCAAAAACATAGAAAAACGCTGTTTAAAACTATTCAAACTGATAAATTCATGTTTCTTTCGTGCGAAACGGCGATTTATGAGAAATGACGATAAAATTGCTGTTTTAAACTTGCAAAAACATAGAAAAACGCTGTTTTCAACTATTCATACTGATAAATTCATGTTTCTTTCGTTCGAATCGGCGATTTATGAGAAATGACAATAAAATTGATGTTTTAAACTTGCAAAAACATAGAAAAACGCTGTTTTTACCTATTCAAACTGATAAATTCAGGTTTCTTTCGGTCGAAACGGTGGATTTTTGTGAAATCACGATAAAACTGCTGTTTTAAACTTGCAAAAACATAGAAAAACGCTGTTTTGAACTATTCAAACTGATAAATTCATGTTTCTTTTGTGCGAAACGGCGATTTATGAGAAATGACGATAAAGTTGATGTTTTAAACTTGCAAAAACATAGAAAAACGCTGTTTTGAACTATTCAAACTGACAAACTCATGTTTCTTTCGTGCGTAACGGCGATTTATGAGAAATGACGATAAAATTGCTGTTTTAAACTTGCAAAAACATAGAAAAACGCTGTTTTGAACTATTCAAACTGACAAATTCATGTTTCTTTCGTGTGAAACGGCGATTTATGAGAAATGACGATAAAATTGCTGTTTTAAACTTGCAAAAACATAGAAAAACGCTTTTTTTAACTATTGAAACTGATAAATTCAGGTTTCTTTCGTGCTGAACGGCGATTTATGAGAAATGACGATAAAATTGCTGTTTTAAACTTGCAAAAACATAGAAAAACGCTGTTTTCAACTATTCAAACTGATAAATTCATGTTTCTTTCGTGCGAAACGGCGATTTATGAGAAATGACGATAAAATTGCTGTTTTAAACTTGAGAAAAACATAGAAAAAACGCTGTTTTCAACTATTCAAACTGATAAATTCATGTTTCTTTCGTGCGAAACTGCGATTTATGAGAAATGACGATAAAATTGCTGTTTTAAACTTGCAAAAACATAGAAAAACGCTGTTTTTAACTATTCAAACTGATAAATTCAGGTTCCTTTCGTTCGAAACGGTGGATTTTTGTGAAATCACGATAAAACTGCTGTTTTAAACTTGCAAAAACATAGAAAACGCTGTTTTGAACTATTCAAACTGATAAATTCATGTTTCTTTCGTGCGAAACGGCGATTTATGAGAAATGACGATAAAATTGATGTTTTAAACTTGCAAAAACATAGAAAAACGCTGTTTTGAACTATTCAAACTGACAAATTCATGTTTCTTTCGTGCGTAACGGCGATTTATGAGAAATGACGATAAAATTGCTGTTTTAAACTTGCAAAAACATAGAAAAACGCTGTTTTGAACTATTCAAACTGACAAATTCATGTTTCTTTCGTGCGTAACGGCGATTTATGAGAAATGACGATAAAATTGCTGTTTTAAACTTGCAAAAACATAGAAAAACGCTGTTTTGAACTATTCAAACTGACAAATTCATGTTTCTTTCGTGTGAAACGGCGATTTATGAGAAATGACGATAAAATTGCTGTTTTAAACTTGCAAAAACATATAAAAAACGCTGTTTTTAACTATTGAAACTGATAAATTCAGGTTTCTTTCGTGCTGAACGGCGATTTATGAGAAATGACGATAAAATTGCTGTTTTAAACTTGCAAAAACATAGAAAAAAGCTGTTTTCAACTATTTAAACTGATAAATTCATGTTTCTTTCGTGCGAAACGGCGATTTATGAGAAATGACGATAAAATTGCTGTTTTAAACTTGCAAAAACATAGAAAAACGCTGTTTTCAACTATTCAAACTGATAAATTCATGTTTCTTTCGTGCGAAACTGCGATTTATGAGAAATGACGATAAAATTGCTGCTTTAAACTTGCAAAAACATAGAAAAACGCTGTTTTTAACTATTCAAACTGATAAATTCAGGTTTCTTTCGTTCGAAACGGTGGATTTTTGTGAAATCACGATAAAACTGCTGTTTTAAACTTGCAAAAACATAGAAAAACGCTGTTTTGAACTATTCAAAGTGACAAATTCATGTTTCTTTCTTGCGAAACGGCTATTTATGAGAAATGACAATAAAATTGCTGTTTTAAACTTGCAAAACATAGAAAAACGCTGTTTTGAACTATTCAAACTGACAAATTCATGTTTCTTTCGTGCGAAACGGCGATTTATGAGAAATGACGATAAAATTGCGGTTTTAAACTTGCAAAAACTTAGAAAAACGCTGTTTTCAACTATTCAATCTGATAAATTCATGTTTCTTTCGTGAGAAACAGCGATTTATGAGAAATGACGATAAAGTTGCTGTTTTAAACTTGCAAAAATATGGAAAAACGCTGTTTTGAACTATTCAAATTGACAAATTCATGTTTCTTTTGTGTGAAACGGCGATTTATGAGAAATGACGATAAAATTGCTGTTTTAAACTTTCAAAAACATAGAAAAACGCTGTTTTAAACTATTCAAACTGATAAATTCATGTTTCTTTCGTGCGAAACGGCGATTTATGAGAAATGACGATAAAATTGCTGTTTTAAACTTGCAAAAACATAGAAAAACGCTGTTTTCAACTATTCAAACTGATAAATTCATGTTTCTTTCGTGCGAATCGGCGATTTATGAGAAATGACAATAAAATTGATGTTTTAAACTTGCAAAAACATAGAAAAACGCTGTTTTTACCTATTCAAACTGATAAATTCAGGTTTCTTTCGTTCGAAACGGTGGATTTTTGTGAAATCACGATAAAACTGCTGTTTTAAACTTGCAAAAACATAGAAAAACGCTGTTTTAAACTATTCAAACTGATAAATTCATGTTTCTTTCGTGCGAAACGGCGATTTATGAGAAATGACGATAAAATTGATGTTTTAAACTTGCAAAAACATAGAAAAACGCTGTTTTAAACTATTCAAACTGACAAATTCATGTTTCTTTCGTGCGAAACGGCGATTTATGAGAAATGACGATAAAATTGCTGTTTTAAACTTGCAAAAACATAGAAAAACGCTGTTTTTAACTATTAAAACTGATAAATTCAGGTTTCTTTCGTTCGAAACGGTGGATTTTTGTGAAATCACGATAAAATTGCTGTTTTAAACTTGCAAAAACATAGAAAAACGCTGTTTTCAACTATTCAAACAGACAAATTCATGTTTCTTTTGTGTGAAACGGCGATTTATGAGAAATGACGATAAAATTGATGTTTTAAACTTGCAAAAACATAGAAAAACGCTGTTTTAAACTATTCAAACTGACAAATTCATGTTTCTTTCGTGCGAAACGGCGATTTATGAGAAATGACGATAAAATTGCTGTTTTAAACTTGCAAAAACATAGAAAAACGCTGTTTTTAACTAATCAAACTGATAAATTCAGGTTTCTTTCGTTCGAAACGGTGGATTTTTGTGAAATCACGATAAAACTGCTGTTTTAAACTTGCAAAAACATAGAAAAACTCTGTTTTGAACTATTCAAAGTGACAAATTCATGTTTCTTTCGTGAGAAACGGCGATTTATAAGAAATGACGGTAAAATTGCTGTTTTAAACTTGCAAAAACATAAAAAAACGCTGTTTTCAACTATTCAAACAGACAAATTCATGTTTCTTTTGTGTGAAACGGCGATTTATGAGAAATGACGATAAAATTGCTGTTTTAAACTTGCAAAAACATAGAAAAACGCTGTTTTGAACTATTCAAACTGATAAATTCAGGTTTATTTCGTGCGAAACGGCGATTTATGAGAAATGCCGATAAAATTGATGTTTTAAACTTGCAAAAACATAGAAAAACGCTGTTTTTAACATAAATTCAGGTTTCTTTCGTGCTGAACGGCGATTTATGAGAAATGACGATAAAATTGCTGTTTTAAACTTGCAAAAACATAGAAAAACGCTGTTTTCAACTATTCAAACTGATAAATTCATGTTTCTTTCGTGCGAAACGGCGATTTATGAGAAATAACGATAAAATTGCTGTTTTAAACTTGCAAAAACATAGAAAAACGCTGTTTTGAACTATTCAAACTGATAAATTCATGTTTCTTTCGTGCGAAACTGCGATTTATGAGAAATGACGATAAAATTGCTGTTTTAAACTTGCAAAAACATAGAAAAACGCTGTTTTTAACTATTCAAACTGATAAATTCAGGTTTCTTTCGTTCGAAACGGTGGATTTTTGTGAAATCACGATAAAACTGCTGTTTTAAACTTGCAAAAACATAGAAAAACGCGGTTTTGAACTATTCAAAGTGACAAATTCATGTTTCTTTCTTGCGAAACGGCGATTTATGAGAAATGACAATAAAATTGCTGTTTTAAACTTGCAAAAACATAGAAAAACGCTATTTTGAACTATTCAAACTGACAAATTCATGTTTCTTTCGTGCGAAACGGCGATTTATGAGAAATGACGATAAAATTGCTGTTTTAAACTTGCAAAAACATAAAAAAACGCTGTTTTCAACTATTCAAACAGACAAATTCATGTTTCTATTGTGTGAAACGGCGATTTATGAGAAATGACGATAAAATTGCTGTTTTAAACTTACAAAAACATAGAAAAACGCTGTTTTGAACTATTCAAACTGATAAATTCAGGTTTCTTTCGTGCGAAACGGCGATTTATGAGAAATGACGATAAAATTGCTGTTTTAAACTTGCAAAAACATAGAAAAACGCTGTTTTGAACTATACAAACTGACAAATTCATGTTTCTTTCGTGTGAAACAGCGAATTATGAGAAATGACGATAAAATTGCTGTATTAAACTTGCAAAAACATAGAAAAACGCTGTTTTCAACTATTCAAACTGATAAATTCATGTTTCTTTCGTGCGAAGCGGCGATTTATTAGAAATGACGATCAAATTGCTGTTTTAAATTTGCAAAAACATAGAAAAACGCTGTTTTCAACTATTCAAACTGATAAATTCAGGTTTCTTTCGTTCAAAACGGTGGATTTTTGTGAAATCACGATAAAACTGCTGTTTTAAACTTGCAAAAACATAGAAAAACGCTGTTTTGAACTATTCAAACTGACAAATTCATGTTTCTTTCGTGCAAAACGGCGAGTTATGAGAAATGACGATAAAATTGCTGTTTTAAATTTGCAAAAACATAGAAAAACGCTGTTTTCAACTATTCAAACTGATAAATTCATGTTTCTTTCATGCGAAACGGCGATTTATGAGAAATGACGATAAAATTGCTGTTTTAAACTTGCAAAAACATAGAAAAACTCTGTTTTTAACTATTCAAACTGATAAATTCAGGTTTCTTTCGTTCGAAACGGTGGATTTTTGTGAAATCACGATAAAACTGCTGTTTTAAACTTGCAAAAACATAGAAAAACGCTGTTTTGAACTATTCAAACTGACAAATTCATGTTTCTTTCGTGCGAAATGGCGATTTATTAGAAATGACGATCAAATTGCTGTTTTAAATTTGCAAAAACATAGAAAAACGCTGTTTTCAACTATTCAAACTGATAAATTCATGTTTCTTTCGTGCGAAACGGCGATTTATGAGAAATGACGATAAAATTGCTGTTTTAAACTTGCAAAAACATAGAAAAACGCTGTTTTCAACTATCAAACTGATAAATTCATGTTTCTTTCGTGCGAAACGGCGATTTATGAGAAATGACGATAAAATTGCTGTTTTAAACTTGCAAAAACATAGAAAAAAGCTGTTTTTAACTATTCAAACTGATAAATTCAGGTTTCTCTCGTTCGAAACGGTGGATTTTTGTGAAATCACGATAAAACTGCTGTTTTAAACTTGCAAAAACATAGAAAAACGCTGTTTTGAACTATTCAAACTGACAAATTCATGTTTATTTCGTGCGAAACGGCGATTTATGAGAAATGACGATAAAATTGCTGTTTTAAATTTGCAAAAACATAGAAAAACGCTATTTCAACTATTCAAACTGATAAATTCATGTTTCTTTCATGCGAAACGGCGATTTATGAGAAATGACGATAAAATTGCTGTTTTAAACTTGCAAAAACATAGAAAAACTCTGTTTTTAACTATTGAAACTGATAAATTCAGGTTTCTTTCGTTCGAAACGGTGGATTTTTGTGAAATCACAATAAAACTGCTGTTTTTAACTTGCAAAAACATAGAAAAACGCTGTTTTGAACTATTCAAACCGACAAATTTATGTTTCTTTCGTGCGAAATGGCGATTTATTAGAAATGACGATCAAATTGCTGTTTTAAATTTGCAAAAACATAGAAAAACGCTGTTTTCAACTATTCAAACTGATAAATTCATGTTTCTTTCGTGCGAAACGGCGATTTATGAGAAATGACGATAAAATTGCTGTTTTAAACTTGCAAAAACATAGAAAAACGCTGTTTTCAACTATTCAAACTGATAAATTCATGTTTCTTTCGTGCGAATCGGCGATTTATGAGAAATGACAAAAAAATTGATGTTTTAAACTTGCAAAAACATAAAAAAACGCTGTTTTTACCTATTCAAACTGATAAATTCAGGTTTTTTCGTTCGAAACGGTGGATTTTTGTGAAATCACGATAAAACTGCTGTTTTAAACTTGCAAAAACATAGAAAAACGCTGTTTTGAACTATTCAAACTGATAAATTCATGTTTCTTTCGTGCGAAACGGCGATTTATGAGAAATGCCGATAAAATTGATGTTTTAAACTTGCAAAAACATAGAAAAACGCTGTTTTTAACTATTGAAACTGATAAATTCAGGTTTCTTTCGTGCTGAACGGCGATTTATGAGAAATGACGATAAAATTGCTGTTTTAAACTTGCAAAAACATAGAAAAACGCTGTTTTCAACTATTCAAACTGATAAATTCATGTTTCTTTCGTGCGAAACGGCGATTTATGAGAAATGACGATAAAATTGCTGTTTTAAACTTGCAATAACATAGAAAAACGCTGTTTTCAACTATTCAAACTGATAAATTCATGTTTCTTTCGTGCGAAACTGCGATTTATGAGAAATGACGATAAAATTGCTGTTTTAAACTTGCAAAAACATAGAAAAACGCTGTTTTCAACTATTCAAACTGATAAATTCATGTTTCTTTCGTGCGAAACGGCGATTTATGAGAAATGACGATAAAATTGCTGTTTTAAACTTGCAATAACATAGAAAAACGATGTTTTGAACTATTCAAACTGATAAATTCATGTTTCTTTCGTGCGAAACGGCGATTTATGAGAAATGCCGATAAAATTGATGTTTTAAACTTGCAAAAACATAGAAAAACGCTGTTTTTAACTATTGAAACTGATAAATTCAGGTTTCTTCCGTGCTGAACGGCGATTTATGAGAAATGACGATAAAATTGCTGTTTTAAACTTGCAAAAACATAGAAAAACGCTGTTTTCAACTATTCAAACTGATAAATTCATGTTTCTTTCGTGCGAAACGGCGATTTATGAGAAATGACGATAAAATTGCTGTTTTAAACTTGCAATAACATAGAAAAACGCTGTTTTCAACTATTCAAACTAATAAATTCATGTTTCTTTCGTGCGAAACTGCGATTTATGAGAAATGACGATAAAATTGCTGTTTTAAACTTGCAAAAACATAGAAAAACGCTGTTTTTAACTATTTAAACTGATAAATTCAGGTTTCTTTCGTTCGAAACGGTGGATTTTTGTGAAATCACGATAAAACTGCTGTTTTAAACTTGCAAAAACATAGAAAAACGCTGTTTTTAACTATTCAAACTGATAAATTCAGGTTTCTTTCGTGCGAAACGGCGATTTATGAGAAATGACGATAAAATTGCTGTTTTAAACTTGCAAAAACATAGAAAAACGCTGTTTTCAACTATTCAAACTGATAAATTCATGTTTCTTTCGTGCGAAACGGCGATTTATGAGAAATGACGATAAAATTGCTGTTTTAAATTTGCAAAAACATAGAAAAACGCTGTTTTGAACTATTCAAACTGACAAATTCATGTTTCTTTCGTGCGAAACGGCGATTTATGAGAAATGATGATAAAATTGCTGTTTTAAACTTGCAAAAACATAGAAAAACGCTGTTTTCAACTATCAAACTGATAAATTCATGTTTCTTTCGTGCGAAACGGCGATTTATGAGAAATGACGATAAAATTGCTGTTTTAAACTTGCAAAAACATAGAAAAAAGCTGTTTTTAACTATTCAAACTGATAAATTCAGGTTTCTCTCGTTCGAAACGGTGGATTTTTGTGAAATCACGATAAAACTGCTGTTTTAAACTTGCAAAAACATAGAAAAACGCTGTTTTGAACTATTCAAACTGACAAATTCATGTTTCTTTCGTGCGAAACGGCGATTTATGAGAAATGACGATAAAATTGCTGTTTTAAATTTGCAAAAACATAGAAAAACGCTGTTTTCAACTATTCAAACTGATAAATTCATGTTTCTTTCATGCGAAACGGCGATTTATGAGAAATGACGATAAAATTGCTGTTTTAAACTTGCAAAAACATAGAAAAACTCTATTTTTAACTATTCAAACTGATAAATTCAGGTTTCTTTCGTTCGAAACGTTAGATTTTTGTGAAATCACGATAAAACTGCTGTTTTTAACTTGCAAAAACATAGAAAAACGCTGTTTTGAACTATTCAAACTGACAAATTTATGTTTCTTACGTGCGAAATGGCGATTTATTAGAATTGACGATCAAATTGCTGTTTTAAATTTGCAAAAACATAGAAAAACGCTGTTTTCAACTATTCAAACTGATAAATTCATGTTTCTTTCGTGCGAAACGGCGATTTATGAGAAATGACGATAAAATAGCTGTTTTAAACTTGCAAAAACATAGAAAAACGCTGTTTTCAACTATTCAAACTGATAAATTCATGTTTCTTTCGTGCGAATCGGCGATTTATGAGAAATGACAATAAAATTGATGTTTTAAACTTGCAAAAACATAAAAAAACGCTGTTTTTACCTATTCAAACTGATAAATTCAGGTTTTTTAGTTCGAAACGGTGGATTTTTGTGAAATCACGATAAAACTGCTGTTTTAAACTTGCAAAAACATAGAAAAACGCTGTTTTGAACTATTCAAACTGATAAATTCATGTTTCTTTCGTGCGAAACGGCGATTTATGAGAAATGCCGATAAAATTGATGTTTTAAACTTGCAAAAACATAGAAAAACGCTGTTTTTTACTATTGAAACTGATAAATTCAGGTTTCTTTCGTGCTGAACGGCGATTTATGAGAAATGACGATAAAATTGCTGTTTTAAACTTGCAAAAACATAGAAAAACGCTGTTTTGAACTATTCAAAGTGACAAATTCATGTTTCTTTCTTGCGAAACGGCGATTTATGAGAAATGACGATAAAATTGCTGTTTTAAACTTGCAAAAACATAGAAAACGCTGTTTTCAACTATTCAAACAGACAAATTCATGTTTCTATTGTGTGAAACCGCGATTTATGAGAAATGACGATAAAATTGCTGTTTTAAACTTACAAAAACATAGAAAAACGCTGTTTTGAACTATTCAAACTGATAAATTCAGGTTTCTTTCGTGCGAAACGGCGATTTATGAGAAATGACGATAAAATTGCTGTTTTAAACTTGCAAAAACATAGAAAAACGCTGTTTTGAACTATACAAACTGACAAATTCATGTTTCTTTCGTGTGAAACGGCGAATTATGAGAAATGACGATAAAATTGCTGTTTTAAACTTGCAAAACCATTGAAAAACGCTGTTTTCAACTATTCAAACTGATAAATTCATGTTTCTTTCGTGCGAAGCGGCGATTTATGAGAAATGACGATAAAATTGCTGTTTTAAACTTGCAAAAACATAGAAAAACGCTGTTTTTAACTATTCAAACTGATAAATTCAGGTTTCTTTCGTTCGAAACGGTGGATTTTTGTGAAATCACGATAAAACTGCTGTTTTAAACTTGCAAAAACATAGAAAAACGCTGTTTTGAACTATTCAAACTGACAAATTCATGTTTCTTTCGTGCGAAACGGCGAGTTATGAGAAATGACGATAAAATTGCTGTTTTAAATTTGCAAAAACATAGAAAAACGCTGTTTTTCAACTATTCAAACTGATAAATTCATGTTTCTTTCGTTCGAAACGGTGGATTTTTGTGAAATCGCGATAAAATTGCTGTTTTAAACTTGCAAAAACATAGAAAAACGCTGTTTTGAACTATTCAAACTGACAAATTCATGTTTCTTTCGTGCGAAACGGCGATTTATGAGAAATGACGATAAAATTGCTGTTTTAAATTTGCAAAAACATAGAAAAACGCTGTTTTCAACTATTCAAACTGATAAATTCATGTTTCTTTCATGCGAAACGGCGATTTATGAGAAATGACGATAAAATTGCTGTTTTAAACTTGCAAAAACATAGAAAAACTCTGTTTTTAACTATTCAAACTGATAAATTCAGGTTTCTTTCGTTCGAAACGGTAGATTTTTGTGAAATCACGATAAAACTGCTGTTTTTAACTTGCAAAAACATAGAAAAACGCTGTTTTGAACTATTCAAACTGACAAATTTATGTTTCTTACGTGCGAAATGGCGATTTATTAGAAATGACGATCAAATTGCTGTTTTAAATTTGCAAAAACATAGAAAAACGCTGTTTTCAACTATTCAAACTGATAAATTCATGTTTCTTTCGTGCGAAACGGCGATTTATGAGAAATGACGATAAAATAGCTGTTTTAAACTTGCAAAAACATAGAAAAACGCTGTTTTCAACTATTCAAACTGATAAATTCATGTTTCTTTCGTGCGAATCGGCGATTTATGAGAAATGACAATAAAATTGATGTTTTAAACTTGCAAAAACATAAAAAAAACGCTGTTTTTACCTATTCAAACTGATAAATTCAGGTTTTTTCGTTCGAAACGGTGGATTTTTGTGAAATCACGATAAAACTGCTGTTTTAAACTTGCAAAAACATAGAAAAACGCTGTTTTGAACTATTCAAACTGATAAAATTCATGTTTCTTTCGTGCGAAACGGCGATTTATGAGAAATGCCGATAAAATTGATGTTTTAAACTTGCAAAAACATAGAAAAACGCTGTTTTTTACTATTGAAACTGATAAATTCAGGTTTCTTTCGTGCTGAACGGCGATTTATGAGAAATGACGATAAAATTGCTGTTTTAAACTTGCAAAAACATAGAAAAACGCTGTTTTGAACTATTCAAAGTGACAAATTCATGTTTCTTTCTTGCGAAACGGCGATTTATGAGAAATGACGATAAAATTGCTGTTTTAAACTTGCAAAAACATAGAAAACGCTGTTTTCAACTATTCAAACAGACAAATTCATGTTTCTATTGTGTGAAACCGCGATTTATGAGAAATGACGATAAAATTGCTGTTTTAAACTTACAAAAACATAGAAAAACGCTGTTTTGAACTATTCAAACTGATAAATTCAGGTTTCTTTCGTGCGAAACGGCGATTTATGAGAAATGACGATAAAATTGCTGTTTTAAACTTGCAAAAACATAGAAAAACGCTGTTTTGAACTATACAAACTGACAAATTCATGTTTCTTTCGTGTGAAACGGCGAATTATGAGAAATGACGATAAAATTGCTGTTTTAAACTTGCAAAACCATTGAAAAACGCTGTTTTCAACTATTCAAACTGATAAATTCATGTTTCTTTCGTGCGAAGCGGCGATTTATGAGAAATGACGATAAAATTGCTGTTTTTAAACTTGCAAAAACATAGAAAAACGCTGTTTTTAACTATTCAAACTGATAAATTCAGGTTTCTTTCGTTCGAAACGGTGGATTTTTGTGAAATCACGATAAAACTGCTGTTTTAAACTTGCAAAAACATAGAAAAACGCTGTTTTGAACTATTCAAACTGACAAATTCATGTTTCTTTCGTGCGAAACGGCGAGTTATGAGAAATGACGATAAAATTGCTGTTTTAAATTTGCAAAAACATAGAAAAACGCTGTTTTCAACTATTCAAACTGATAAATTCATGTTTCTTTCATGCGAAACGGCGATTTATGAGAAATGACGATAAAATTGCTGTTTTAAACTTGCAAAAACATAGAAAAACGCTGTTTTTAACTATTCAAACTGATAAATTCAGGTTTCTTTCGTTCGAAACGGTGGATTTTTGTGAAATCGCGATAAAATTGCTGTTTTAAACTTGCAAAAACATAGAAAAACGCTGTTTTGAACTATTCAAACTGACAAATTCATGTTTCTTTCGTGCGAAATGGCGATTTATTAGAAATGACGATCAAATTACTGTTTTAAATTTGCAAAAACATAGAAAAACGCTGTTTTCAACTATTCAAACTGATAAATTCATGTTTCTTTCGTGCGAAACGGTGGATTTTTGTGAAATCACGATAAAACTGCTGTTTTAAACTTGCAAAAACATAGAAAAACGCTGTTTTGAACTATTCAAAGTGACAAATTCATGTTTCTTTCTTGCGAAACGGCGATTTATGAGAAATGACAATAAAATTGCTGTTTTAAACTTGCAAAAACATAGAAAAACGCTGTTTTGAACTATTCAAACTGACAAATTCATGTTTCTTTCGTGCGAAACGGCGATTTATGAAAAATGACTATAAAATTGCTGTTTTAAACTTGCAAAAACATAGAAAAACGCTGTTTTCAACTATTCAAACAGACAAATTCATGTTTCTATTGTGTGAAACGGCGATTTATGAGAAATGACGATAAAATTGCTGTTTTAAACTTACAAAAACATAGAAAAACGCTGTTTGAACTATTCAAACTGATTAATTCAGGTTTCTTTCGTGCGAAACGGCGATTTATGAGAAATGACGATAAAATTGCTGTTTTAAACTTGCAAAAACATAGAAAAACGCTGTTTTAAACTATACAAACTGACAAATTCATGTTTCTTTCGTGTGAAACGGCGAATTATGAGAAATGACGATAAAATTGCTGTTTTAAACTTGCAAAAACATAGAAAAACGCTGTTTTCAACTATTCAAACTGATAAATTCATGTTTCTTTCGTGCGAAGCGGCGATTTATGAGAAATGACGATAAAATTGCTGTTTTAAACTTGCAAAAACATAGAAAAACGCTGTTTTTAACTATTCAAACTGATAAATTCAGGTTTCTTTCGTTCGAAACGGTGGATTTTTGTGAAATCACGATAAAACTGCTGTTTTAAACTTGCAAAAACATAGAAAAACGCTGTTTTGAACTATTCAAACTGACAAATTCATGTTTCTTTCGTGCGAAACGGCGAGTTATGAGAAATGACGATAAAATTGCTGTTTTAAATTTGCAAAAACATAGAAAAACGCTGTTTTCAACTATTCAAACTGATAAATTCATGTTTCTTTCATGCGAAACGGCGATTTATAAGAAATGACGATAAAATTACTGTTTTAAACTTGCAAAAACATAGTAAAACTCTGTTTTTAACTATTCAAACTGATAAATTCAGGTTTCTTTCGTTCGAAACGGTGGATTTTTGTGAAATCACGATAAAACTGCTGTTTTAAACTTGCAAAAACAAAGAAAAACGCTGTTTTGAACTATTCAAACTGACAAATTCATGTTTCTTTCGTGCGAAATGGCGATTTATTAGAAATGACGATCAAATTGCTGTTTTAAATTTGCAAAAACATAGAAAAACGCTGTTTTCAACTATTCAAACTGATAAATTCATGTTTCTTGTGTGCGAAACGGCGATTTATGAGAAATGACGATAAAATTGCTGTTTTAAACTTGCAAAAACATAGAAAAACGCTGTTTTCAACTATCAAACTGATAAATTCATGTCTCTTTCGTGCGAAACGGCGATTTATGAGAAATGAAAATAAAATTGCTGTTTTAAACTTGCAAAAACATAGAAAAAAGCTGTTTTTAACTATTCAAACTGATAAATTCAGGTTTCTCTCGTTCGAAACGGTGGATTTTTGTGAAATCACGATAAAACTGCTGTTTTAAACTTGCAAAAACATAGAAAAACGCTGTTTTGAACTATTCAAACTGATAAATACATGTTTCTTTCGTGCGAAACGGCGATTTATGAGAAATGACGATAAAATTGATGTTTTAAACTTGCAAAAACATAGAAAAACGCTGTTTTGAACTATTCAAACTGACAAATTCATGTTTCTTTCGTGTGAAACGGCGATTTATGAGAAATGACGATAAAATTGCTGTTTTAAACTTGCAAAAACATAGAAAAACGCTGTTTCAACTATTCAAACAGACAAATTCATGTTTCTTTTGTGTGAAACGGCGATTTATGAGAAATGACGATAAAATTGCTGTTTTAAACTTGCAAAAACATAGAAAAACGCTGTTTTGAACTATACAAACTGACAAATTCATGTTTCTTTCGTGTGAAACGGCGAATTATGAGAAATGACCGTAAAATTGCTGTTTTAAACTTGCAAAAACATAGAAAAACGCTGTTTTCAACTATTCAAACTGATAAATTCATGTTTCTTTCGTGCGAAGCGGCGATTTATGAGAAATGACGATAAAATTGCTGTTTTAAACTTGCAAAAGCATAGAAAAACGCTGTTTGTAACTATTCAAACTGATAAATTCAGGTTTCTTTCGTTCGAAACGGTGGATTTTTGTGAAATCACGATAAAACTGCTGTTTTAAACTTGCAAAAACATAGAAAAACGCTATTTTGAACTATTCAAACTGACAAATTCATGTTTCTTTCGTGCGAAACGGCGATTTATGAGAAATGACGATAAAATTGCTTTTTTTAAATTTGCAAAAACATAGAAAAACGCTGTTTTCAACTATTCAAACTGATAAATTCATGTTTCTTTCATGCGAAACGGCGATTTATGAGAAATGACGATAAAATTGCTGTTTTAAACTTGCAAAAACATAGAAAAACTCTGTTTTTAACTATTCAAACTGATAAATTCAGGTTTCTTTCGTTCGAAACGGTTAATTTTTGTGAAATCACGATAAAACTGCTGTTTTAAACTTGCAAAAACATAGAAAAACGCTGTTTTAAACTATTCAAACTGACAAATTCATGTTTCTTTCGTGCGAAATGGCGATTTATTAGAAATGACGATCAAATTGCTGTTTTAAATTTGCAAAAACATAGAAAAACGCTGTTTTCAACTATTCAAACTGATAAATTCATGTTTCTTTCGTGCGAAACGGCGATTTATGAGAAATGACGATAAAATTGCTGTTTTAAATTTGCAAAAACATAGAAAAACGCTGTTTTCAACTATTCAAACCGATAAATTCATGTTTCTTTCGTGCGAAACGGCGATTTATGAGAAATGACGATAAAATTGCTGTTTTCAACTTGCAAAAACATAGAAAAACGCAGTTTTCAACTATTCAAACTGATAAATTCATGTTTCTTTCG
>CAWWDY010000078.1:0-63138 GCA_963942605.1 Poecilus cupreus | reverse complement strand
TTATCGTCATTTCTCATAAATCGCCGTTTCGCACGAAAGAAACATGAATTTATAAGTTTGAATAGTTCAAAACAGCGTTTTTCTATGTTTTTGCAAGTTTAAAACAGCAATTTTATCGTCATTTCTCATAAATCGCCGTTTCGCACGAAAGAAACACGAATTTATCAGTTTGAATAGTTGAAAACACCGTTTTTCTATGTTTCTGCAAGTTTAAAACAGCAATTTTATAGTCATTTCTTATAAATCGCCGTTTCGCACGAAAGAAACATGAATTTGTCAGTTTGAATAGTTCAAAACAGCGTTTTTCTATGTTTTTGCAAGTTTAAAACAGCAATTTTATCGTCATTTCTCATAAATCGCTGTTTCGCACTAAAGAAAACTGAATTTATCAGTTTTTATAGTTAAAAACAGCGTTTTTCTATGTTTTTGCAAGTTTAAAACAGCAATTTTATCGTTATTTCTCATAAATCGCCGTTTCGCACGATAGAAACTTGAATTTGTCAGTTTGAATAGTTCAAAACAGCGTTTTTCTATGTTTTTGCAAGTTTAAAACAGCAATTTTATCGTTATTTCTCATAAATCGCCGTTTCACATGAAAGAAACATGAATTTGTCAGTTTGAATAGTTCAAAACAGCGTTTTTCTATGATTTGCAAGTTTAAAACAGCAATTTTATCGTCATTTCTCATAAATCGCCGTTTCGCACAAAAGAAACATGAATTTGTCAGTTTGAATAGTTCAAAACAGCGTTTTTCTATGTTTTTGCAAGTTTAAAACAGCAGTTTTATCGTGATTTCACAAAAATCCACCGTTTCGAACGAAAGAAACCTGAATTTATCAGTTTGAATAGTTAAAAACAGCGTTTTTCTATGTTTTTGCAAGTTTAAAACAGCAATTTTATCGTCATTTCTCATAAATCGCCATTTCGCACGATAGAAACATGAATTTGTCAGTTTGAATAGTTCAAAACAGCGTTTTTCTATGTTTTTGCAAGTTTAAAACAGCAATTTTATCGTCATTTCTCATAAATCGCCGTTTCGCACGAAAGAAACATGAATTTATCAGTTTGAATAGTTCAAAACAGCGTTTTTCTATGTTTTTGCAAGTTTAAAACAGCAATTTTATCGTCGTTTCTCATAAATCGCCGTTTCGCACGAAAGAAACACGAATTTATCAGTTTGAATATTTGAAAACACCGTTTTTCTATGTTTTTGCAAGTTTAAAACAGCAATTTTATCGTCATTTCTCATAAATCGCCGTTTCGCACGAAAGAAACACGAATTTATCAGTTTGAATAGTTGAAAACACCGTTTTTCTATGTTTTTGCAAGTTTAAAACAGCAATTTTATAGTCATTTCTTATAAATCGCCGTTTCGCACGAAAGAAACATGAATTTGTCAGTTTGAATAGTTCAAAACAGCGTTTTTCTATGTTTTTGCAAGTTTAAAACAGCAATTTTATCGTCATTTCTCATAAATCGCTGTTTCGCACTAAAGAAAACTGAATTTATCAGTTTTTATAGTTAAAAACAGCGTTTTTCTATGTTTTTGCAAGTTTAAAACAGCAATTTTATCGTTATTTCTCATAAATCGCCGTTTCGCACGATAGAAACTTGAATTTGTCAGTTTGAATAGTTCAAAACAGCGTTTTTCTATGTTTTTGCAAGTTTAAAACAGCAATTTTATCGTTATTTCTCATAAATCGCCGTTTCACATGAAAGAAACATGAATTTGTCAGTTTGAATAGTTCAAAACAGCGTTTTTCTATGATTTGCAAGTTTAAAACAGCAATTTTATCGTCATTTCTCATAAATCGCCGTTTCGCACAAAAGAAACATGAATTTGTCAGTTTGAATAGTTCAAAACAGCGTTTTTCTATGTTTTTGCAAGTTTAAAACAGCAGTTTTATCGTGATTTCACAAAAATCCACCGTTTCGAACGAAAGAAACCTGAATTTATCAGTTTGAATAGTTAAAAACAGCGTTTTTCTATGTTTTTGCAAGTTTAAAACAGCAATTTTATCGTCATTTCTCATAAATCGCCATTTCGCACGATAGAAACATGAATTTGTCAGTTTGAATAGTTCAAAACAGCGTTTTTCTATGTTTTTGCAAGTTTAAAACAGCAATTTTATCGTCATTTCTCATAAATCGCCGTTTCGCACGAAAGAAACATGAATTTATCAGTTTGAATAGTTCAAAACAGCGTTTTTCTATGTTTTTGCAAGTTTAAAACAGCAATTTTATCGTCGTTTCTCATAAATCGCCGTTTCGCACGAAAGAAACACGAATTTATCAGTTTGAATATTTGAAAACACCGTTTTTCTATGTTTTTGCAAGTTTAAAACAGCAATTTTATCGTCATTTCTTATTAATCGCCGTTTCGCACGAAAGAAACATGAATTTGTCAGTTTGAATAGTTGAAAACAGCGTTTTTTCTATGTTTTTGTAAGTTTAAAACAGCAATTTTATCGTCATTTCTCATAAATCGCCGTTTCGCACGAAAGAAACATGAATTTATCAGTTTGAATAGTTCATAACAGCGTTTTTCTATGTTTTTGCAAGTATAAAACAGCAATTTTATCGTCATTTCTCATAAATCGCCGTTTCACACAAAAGAAACATGAATTTGTCAGTTTGAATAGTTCAAAACAGCGTTTTTCTATGTTTTTGCAAGTTTAAAACAACAATTTTATCGTCATTTCTCATAAATCGCCGTTTCACACGAAAGAAACATGAATTTGTCAGTTTGAATAGTTCAAAACAGCGTTTTTCTATGTTTTTTCAAATTTTAAAACAGCAATTTTATCGTCATTTCTCATAAATAGCCGTTTCGCACGAAAGAAACATGAATTTATCAGTTTGAATTGTTGAAAACAGCGTTTTTCTAAGTTTTTGCAAGTTTAAAACAGCAATTTTATCGTCATTTCTCATAAATCGCCGTTTCGCACAAAAGAAACATGAATTTGTCAGTTTGAATAGTTCAAAACAGCGTTTTTCTATGTTTTTGCAAGTTTCAAACAGCAGTTTTATCGTGATTTCATAAAAATCCACCGTTTCGAACGAAAGAAACCTGAATTTATCAGTTTGAATAGTTAAAAACAGCGTTTTTCTATCTTTTTGCAAGTTTAAAACAGCAATTTTATCGTCATTTCTCATAAATCGCCGTTTCACATGAAAGAAACATGAATTTGTCAGTTTGAATAGTTCAAAACAGCGTTTTTCTATGATTTGCAAGTTTAAAACAGCAATTTTATCGTCATTTCTCATAAATCGCCGTTTCGCACAAAAGAAACATGAATTTGTCAGTTTGAATAGTTCAAAACAGCGTTTTTCTATGTTTTTGCAAGTTTAAAACAGCAGTTTTATCGTGATTTCACAAAAATCCACCGTTTCGAACGAAAGAAACCTGAATTTATCAGTTTGAATAGTTAAAAACAGCGTTTTTCTATGTTTTTGCAAGTTTAAAACATCAATTTTATAGTCATTTCTCATAAATCGCCATTTCGCAGGATAGAAACATGAATTTGTCAGTTTGAATAGTTCAAAACAGCGTTTTTCTATGTTTTTGCAAGTTTAAAACAGCAATTTTATCGTCATTTCTCATAAATCGCCGTTTCGCACGAAAGAAACATGATTTTATCAGTTTGAATAGTTCAAAACAGCGTTTTTCTATGTTTTTGCAAGTTTAAAACAGCAATTTTATCGTCATTTCTCATAAATCGCCGTTTCGCACGAAAGAAACACGAATTTATCAGTTTGAATATTTGAAAACACCGTTTTTCTATGTTTTTGCAAGTTTAAAACAGCAATTTTATCGTCATTTCTCATAAATCGCCGTTTCACACGAAAGAAACATGAATTTGTCAGTTTGAATATTTCAAAACAGCGTTTTTCTATGTTTTTGCAAGTTTAAAATAGCACTTTTTACGTCATTTCTCATAAATCGCCGTTTCACACGAAAGAAACATGAATTTGTCAGTTTGAATAGTTAAAAACAGCGTTTTTCTATGTTTTTGCAAGTTTAAAACAGCAATTTTATCGTCATTTCTCAGAAATCGCCGTTTCGCACGAAAAAAACATGAAATTATCAGTTTGAATAGTTGAAAACAGCGTTTTTCTATGTTTTTGCAAGTTTAAAACAGCAATTTTATCGTCATTTCTCATAAATCGCCGTTTTACACGAAAGAAACATGAATTTGTCAGTTTTAATAGTTCAAAACAGCGTTTTTCTATGTTTTAGCAAGTTTAAAACAGTAATTTTATCATCATTTCTCATAAATCGCCGTTTCGCACGAAAGAAACATGAATTTATCAGATTAAATATTTGAAAACAGCGTTTTTCTATGTTTTTGCAAGTTTAAAACAGCAATTTTATCGTCATTTCTCATAAATCGCCGTTTCGCACGAAAGAAACATGAATTTATCAGTTTGAGTAGTTGAAAACAGCGTTTTTCTATGTTTTTGCAGGTTTAAAACAGCAGTTTTATCGTGATTTCACAAAACTCCAAAGTTTCGAACGAAAGAAACCTGAATTTATCAGTTTGAATAGTTAAAAACAGCGTTTTTCTATGTTTTTGCAAGTTTAAAACAGCAATTTTATCGTCATTTCTCATAAATCGCCGTTTCGCACAAAAGAAACATGAATTTGTCAGTTTGAATAGTTCAAAACAGCGTTTTTCTATGTTTTTGCAAGTTTAAAACAGCAGTTTTATCGTGATTTCATAAAAATCCACCGTTTCGAACGAAAGAAACCTGAATTTATCAGTTTGAATAGTTAAAAACAGCGTTTTTCTATGTTTTTGCTAGTTTAAAACAGCAATTTTATCGTCATTTCTCATAAATCGCCGTTTCGCACGAAAGAAACATGAATTTGTCAGTTTGAATAGTTGAAAACAGCGTTTTTCTATGTTTTTGCAAGTTTAAAACAGCAATTTTATCGTCATTTCTCATAAATCGCCGTTTCACACGAAAGAAACATGAATTTGTCAGTTTGAATATTTCAAAACAGCGTTTTTCTATGTTTTTGCAAGTTTAAAATAGCAATTTTTACGTCATTTCTCATAAATCGCGGTTTCGAACTAAAGAAACATGAATTTATCAGTTTGAATAGTTCAAAACAGCGTTTTTCTATGTTTCTGCAAGTTTAAAACAGCAATTTTAACGTCATTTCTCATAAATCGCCGTTTCACACGAAAGAAACATGAATTTGTCAGTTTGAATAGTTCAAAACAGCGTTTTACTATGTTTTTGCAAGTTTAAAAAAGCAATTTTATCGTCATTTCTCATAAATCGCCGTTTCGCACGAAAGAAATATGAATTTATCAGTTTGAATAGTTGAAAACAGCGTTTTTCTATGTTTTGCAAGTTTAAAACAGCAATTTTATCGTCATTTCTCATAAATCGCCGTTTCGCACGAAAGAAACATGAATTTGTCAGTTTGAATAGTTGAAAACAGCGTTTTTCTATGTTTTTGCAAGTTTAAAACAGCAATTTTTTCGTCATTTCTCAGAAATCGCCGTTTCGCACGAAAGAAACATGAAATTATCAGTTTGAATAGTTGAAAACAGCGTTTTTCTAATTTTTTGCAAGTTTAAAACAGCAATTTTATCGTCATTTCTCATAAATCGCCGTTTCGCACAAAAGAAACATGAATTTGTCAATTTGAATAATTGAAAACAGCGTTTTTCTATGGCAAGTTTAAAACAGCAGTTTATTCGTGATTTCACAAAAATCCACCGTTTCGAACGAAAGAAACCTGAATTTATCAGTTTGAATAATTAAAAACAGCGTTTTTCTATGTTTTTGCAAGTTTAAAACAGCAATTTTATCGTCATTACTCATAAATCGCCGTTTAACACGAAAGAAACATGAATTTGTCAGTTTTAATAGTTCAAAACAGCGTTTTTCTATGTTTTAGCAAGTTTAAAACAGTAATTTTATCATCATTTCTCATAAATCGCCGTTTCGCACGAAAAAAACCTGAATTTATCAGTTTGAATAGTTACAAACAGCGTTTTTCTATGTTTTTGCAAGTTTAAAACAGCAATTTTATCGTTATTTCTCATAAATCGCCGTTTCGCACGATAGAAACATGAATTTGTCAGTTTGAATAGTTCAAAACAGCGTTTTTCTAAGTTTTTGCAAGTTTAAAACAGCAATTTTATCGTCATTTCTCATAAATCGCCGTTTCGCAAGAAAGAAACATGAATTTATCAGATTGAATAGTTGAAAACAGCGTTTTTCTATGTTTTTGCAAGTTTAAAACAGCAATTTTATCGTCATTTCTCATAAACCGCCGTTTCGCACAAAAGAAACATGAATTTGTCAGTTTGAATAGTTCAAAACAGCGTTTTTCTATGTTTTTGCAAGTTTAAAACAGCAGTTTTATCGTGATTTCATAAAAATCCACCGTTTCGAACGAAAGAAACCTGAATTTATCAGTTTGAATAGTTAAAAACAGCGTTTTTCTATGTTTTTGCTAGTTTAAAACAGCAATTTTATCGTCATTTCTCATAAATCGCCGTTTTACACGAAAGAAACATGAATTTGTCAGTTTTAATAGTTCAAAACAGCGTTTTTCTATGTTTTAGCAAGTTTAAAACAGTAATTTTATCATCATTTCTCATAAATCGCCGTTTCGCACAAAAGAAACATGAATTTATCAGTTTAAATATTTGAAAACAGCGTTTTTCTATGTTTTTGCAAGTTTAAAACAGCAATTTTATCGTCATTTCTCATAAATCGCCGTTTCGCACGAAAGAAACATGAATTTATCTGTTTGAGTAGTTGAAAACTGCGTTTTTCTATGTTTTTGCAGGTTTAAAACAGCAGTTTTATCGTGATTTCACAAAACTCCAAAGTTTCGAACGAAAGAAACCTGAATTTATCAGTTTGAATAGTTAAAAACAGCGTTTTTCTATGTTTTTGCAAGTTTAAAACAGCAATTTTATCGTCATTTCTCATAAATCGCCGTTTCGCACAAAAGAAACATGAATTTGTCAGTTTGAATAGTTCAAAACAGCATTTTTTTATGTTTTTGCAAGTTTAAAACAGCAGTTTTATCGTGATTTCATAAAAATCCACCGTTTCGAACGAAAGAAACCTGAATTTATCAGTTTGAATAGTTAAAAACAGCGTTTTTCTATGTTTTTGCTAGTTTAAAACAGCAATTTCATCGTCATTTCTCATAAATCGCCGTTTCGCACGAAAGAAACATGAATTTGTCAGTTTGAATAGTTGAAAACAGCGTTTTTCTATGTTTTTGCAAGTTTAAAACAGCAATTTTATCGTCATTTCTCATAAATCGCCGTTTCACACGAAAGAAACATGAATTTGTCAGTTTGAATATTTCAAAACAGCGTTTTTCTATTTTTTTGCAAGTTTAAAATAGCAATTTTTACGTCATTTCTCATAAATCGCCGTTTCGCACAAAAGAAACATGAATTTGTCAGTTTGAATAGTTCAAAACAGCGTTTTTCTATGTTTTTGCAAGTTTAAAACAGCAGTTTTATCGTGATTTCATAAAAATCCACCGTTTCGAACGAAAGAAATCTGAATTTATCAGTTTGAATAGTTAAAAACAGCGTTTTTCTATGTTTTTGCTGGTTTAAAACAGCAATTTTATCGTCATTTCTCATAAATCGCCGTTTTACACGAAAGAAACATGAATTTGTCAGTTTTAATAGTTCAAAACAGCGTTTTTCTATGTTTTAGCAAGTTTAAAACAGTAATTTTATCATCATTTCTCATAAATCGCCGTTTCGCACGAAAGAAACATGAATTTATCAGTTTGAATATTTGAAAACAGCGTTTTTCTATGTTTTTGCAAGTTTAAAATAGCAATTTTTACGTCATTTCTCATAAATCGCGGTTTCGAACTAAAGAAACATGAATTTATCAGTTTGAATAGTTCAAAACAGCGTTTTTCTATGTTTCTGCAAGTTTAAAACAGCAATTTTAACGTCATTTCTCATAAATCGCCGTTTCACACGAAAGAAACATGAATTTGTCAGTTTGAATAGTTCAAAACAGCGTTTTTCTATGTTTTTGCAAGTTTAAAAAAGCAATTTTATCGTCATTTCTCATAAATCGCCGTTTCGCACGAAAGAAATATGAATTTATCAGTTTGAATAGTTGAAAACAGCGTTTTTCTATGTTTTGCAAGTTTAAAACAGCAATTTTATCGTCATTTCTCATAAATCGCCGTTTCGCACGAAAGAAACATGAATTTGTCAGTTTGAATAGTTGAAAACAGCGTTTTTCTATGTTTTTGCAAGTTTAAAACAGCAATTTTTTCGTCATTTCTCAGAAATCGCCGTTTCGCACGAAAGAAACATGAAATTATCAGTTTGAATAGTTGAAAACAGCGTTTTTCTATGTTTTTGCAAGTTTAAAACAGCAATTTTATCGTCATTTCTCATAAATCGCCGTTTCGCACAAAAGAAACATGAATTTGTCAATTTGAATAATTGAAAACAGCGTTTTTCTATGGCAAGTTTAAAACAGCAGTTTATTCGTGATTTCACAAAAATCCACCGTTTCGAACGAAAGAAACCTGAATTTATCAGTTTGAATAATTAAAAACAGCGTTTTTCTATGTTTTTGCAAGTTTAAAACAGCAATTTTATCGTCATTACTCATAAATCGCCGTTTAACACGAAAGAAACATGAATTTGTCAGTTTTAATAGTTCAAAACAGCGTTTTTCTATGTTTTAGCAAGTTTAAAACAGTAATTTTATCATCATTTCTCATAAATCGCCGTTTCGCACGAAAAAAACCTGAATTTATCAGTTTGAATAGTTACAAACAGCGTTTTTCTATGTTTTTGCAAGTTTAAAACAGCAATTTTATCGTTATTTCTCATAAATCGCCGTTTCGCACGATAGAAACATGAATTTGTCAGTTTGAATAGTTCAAAACAGCGTTTTTCTAAGTTTTTGCAAGTTTAAAACAGCAATTTTATCGTCATTTCTCATAAATCGCCGTTTCGCAAGAAAGAAACATGAATTTATCAGATTGAATAGTTGAAAACAGCGTTTTTCTATGTTTTTGCAAGTTTAAAACAGCAATTTTATCGTCATTTCTCATAAACCGCCGTTTCGCACAAAAGAAACATGAATTTGTCAGTTTGAATAGTTCAAAACAGCGTTTTTCTATGTTTTTGCAAGTTTAAAACAGCAGTTTTATCGTGATTTCATAAAAATCCACCGTTTCGAACGAAAGAAACCTGAATTTATCAGTTTGAATAGTTAAAAACAGCGTTTTTCTATGTTTTTGCTAGTTTAAAACAGCAATTTTATCGTCATTTCTCATAAATCGCCGTTTTACACGAAAGAAACATGAATTTGTCAGTTTTAATAGTTCAAAACAGCGTTTTTCTATGTTTTAGCAAGTTTAAAACAGTAATTTTATCATCATTTCTCATAAATCGCCGTTTCGCACGAAAGAAACATGAATTTATCAGTTTAAATATTTGAAAACAGCGTTTTTCTATGTTTTTGCAAGTTTAAAACAGCAATTTTATCGTCATTTCTCATAAATCGCCGTTTCGCACGAAAGAAACATGAATTTATCAGTTTGAGTAGTTGAAAACTGCGTTTTTCTATGTTTTTGCAGGTTTAAAACAGCAGTTTTATCGTGATTTCACAAAACTCCAAAGTTTCGAACGAAAGAAACCTGAATTTATCAGTTTGAATAGTTAAAAACAGCGTTTTTCTATGTTTTTGCAAGTTTAAAACAGCAATTTTATCGTCATTTCTCATAAATCGCCGTTTCGCACAAAAGAAACATGAATTTGTCAGTTTGAATAGTTCAAAACAGCATTTTTCTATGTTTTTGCAAGTTTAAAACAGCAGTTTTATCGTGATTTCATAAAAATCCACCGTTTCGAACGAAAGAAACCTGAATTTATCAGTTTGAATAGTTAAAAACAGCGTTTTTCTATGTTTTTGCTAGTTTAAAACAGCAATTTCATCGTCATTTCTCATAAATCGCCGTTTCGCACGAAAGAAACATGAATTTGTCAGTTTGAATAGTTGAAAACAGCGTTTTTCTATGTTTTTGCAAGTTTAAAACAGCAATTTTATCGTCATTTCTCATAAATCGCCGTTTCACACGAAAGAAACATGAATTTGTCAGTTTGAATATTTCAAAACAGCGTTTTTCTATTTTTTTGCAAGTTTAAAATAGCAATTTTTACGTCATTTCTCATAAATCGCCGTTTCGCACAAAAGAAACATGAATTTGTCAGTTTGAATAGTTCAAAACAGCGTTTTTCTATGTTTTTGCAAGTTTAAAACAGCAGTTTTATCGTGATTTCATAAAAATCCACCGTTTCGAACGAAAGAAATCTGAATTTATCAGTTTGAATAGTTAAAAACAGCGTTTTTCTATGTTTTTGCTGGTTTAAAACAGCAATTTTATCGTCATTTCTCATAAATCGCCGTTTTACACGAAAGAAACATGAATTTGTCAGTTTTAATAGTTCAAAACAGCGTTTTTCTATGTTTTAGCAAGTTTAAAACAGTAATTTTATCATCATTTCTCATAAATCGCCGTTTCGCACGAAAGAAACATGAATTTATCAGTTTGAATATTTGAAAACAGCGTTTTTCTATGTTTTTGCAAGTTTAAAACAGCAATTTTATCGTCATTTCTCATAAATCGCCGTTTCGCACGAAAGAAACATGAATTTATCAGTTTGAGTAGTTGGAAACAGCGTTTTTCTATGTTTTTGCAGGTTTAAAACAGCAGTTTTATCGTGATTTCACAAAACTCCAAAGTTTCGAACGAAAGAAACCTAAATTTATCAGTTTGAATAGTTAAAAACAGCGTTTTTCTATGTTTTTGCAAGTTTAAAACAGCAATTTTATCGTCATTTCTCATAAATCGCCGTTTCGCACAAAAGAAACATGAATTTGTCAGTTTGAATAGTTAAAAACAGCGTTTTTCTATGTTTTTGCAAGTTTAAAACAGCAATTTTATCGTCATTTCTCATAAATCGCCGTTTCACACAAAAGAAACATGAATTTATCAGTTTGAATAGTTCAAAACAGCGTTTTTCTATGTTTTTGCTAGTTTAAAACAGCAATTTTATCGTCATTTCTCATAAATCGCCGTTTCGCACGAAAGAAACATGAATTTGTCAGTTTGAATAGTTGAAAACAGCGTTTTTCTATGTTTTTGCAAGTTTAAAACAGCAAATTTATCGTCATTTCTCATAAATCGCCGTTTCACACGAAAGAAACATGAATTTGTCAGTTTGAATATTTCAAAACAGCGTTTTTCTATGTTTTTGCAAGTTTAAAATAGCAATTTTTACGTCATTTCTCATAAATCGCCGTTTCGCACTAAAGAAACATGAATTTGTCAGTTTGAATAGTTGAAAACAGCGTTTTTCTATGTTTTTGCAAGTTTAAAACAGCAATTTTATCGTCATTTCTCAGAAATCGCCGTTTCGCACGAAAGAAACATGTAATTATCAGTTTCAATAGTTAAAAACAGCGTTTTTCTATGTTTTTGCAAGTTTTAAACAGCAATTTTATCGTCATTTCTCATAAATCGCCGTTTCGCACAAAAGAAACATGAATTTGTCAATTTGAATAATTGAAAACAGCGTTTTTCTATGGCAAGTTTAAAACAGCAGTTTATTCGTGATTTCACAAAAATCCACCGTTTCGAACGAAAGAAACCTGAATTTATCAGTTTGAATAATTAAAAACAGCGTTTTTCTATGTTTTTGCAAGTTTAAAACAGTAATTTTATCGCCATTACTCATAAATCGCCGTTTTACACGAAAGAAACATGAATTTGTCAGTTTTAATAGTTCAAAACAGCGTTTTTCTATGTTTTAGCAAGTTTAAAACAGTAATTTTATCATCATTTCTCATAAATCGCCGTTTCGCACGAAAAAAACCTGAATTTATCAGTTTGAATAGTTACAAACAGCGTTTTTCTATGTTTTTGCAAGATTAAAACAGCAATTTTATCGTTATTTCTCATAAATCGCCGTTTCGCACGATAGAAACATGAATTTGTCAGTTTGAATAGTTCAAAACAGCGTTTTTCTAAGTTTTTGCAAGTTTAAAACAGCAATTTTATCGTCATTTCTCATAAATCGCCGTTTCGCATGAAAGAAACATAAATTTATCAGATTGAATAGTTGAAAACAACGTTTTTCTATGTTTTTGCAAGTTTAAAACAGCAATTTTATCGTCATTTCTCATAAATCGCCGTTTCGCACAAAAGAAACATGAATTTGTCAGTTTGAATAGTTGAAAACAGCGTTTTTCTATGTTTTTGCAAGTTTAAAACAGCAGTTTTATCGTGATTTCACAAAAATCCACCGTTTCGAACGAAAGAAACCTGAATTTATCAGTTTGAATAGTTAAAAACAGCGTTTTTCTATGTTTTTGCTAGTTTAAAACAGCAATTTTATCGTCATTTCTCATAAATCGCCGTTTTACACGAAAGAAACATGAATTTGTCAGTTTTAATAGTTCAAAACAGCGTTTTTCTATGTTTTAGCAAGTTTAAAACAGTAATTTTATCATCATTTCTCATAAATCGCCGTTTCGCACGAAAGAAACATGAATTTATCAGTTTGAATAGTTCAAAACAGCGTTTTTCTATGTTTTTGCAAGTTTAAAACAGCAATTTTATCGTCATTTCTCATAAATCGCCGTTTCGCACGAAAGAAACATGAATTTATCAGTTTGAGTAGTTGAAAACAGCGTTTTTCTATGTTTTTGCAGGTTTAAAACAGCAGTTTTATCGTGATTTCACAAAACTCCAAAGTTTCGAACGAAAGAAACCTGAATTTATCAGTTTGAATAGTTAAAAACAGCGTTTTTCTATGTTTTTTGCAAGTTTAAAACAGCAATTTTATCGTCATTTCTCATAAATCGCCGTTTCGCACAAAAGAAACATGAATTTGTCAGTTTAAATAGTTCAAAACAGCGTTTTTCTATGTTTTTGCAAGTTTAAAACAGCAGTTTTATCGTGATTTCATAAAAATCTACCGTTTCGAACGAAAGAAACCTGAATTTATCAGTTTGAATAGTTAAAAACAGCGTTTTTCTATGTTTTTGCTAGTTTAAAACAGCAATTTTATCGTCATTTCTCATAAATCGCCGTTTCGCACGAAAGAAACATGAATTTGTCAGTTTGAATAGTTGAAAACAGCGTTTTTCTATGTTTTAGCAAGTTTAAAACAGCAATTTTATCGTCATTTCTCATAAATCGCCGTTTCACACGAAAGAAACATGAATTTGTCAGTTTGAATATTTCAAAACAGCGTTTTTCTATGTTTTTGCAAGTTTAAAATAGCAATTTTTACGTCATTTCTCATAAATCGCCGTTTCGCACTAAAGAAACATGAATTTATCAGTTTGAATAGTTCAAAACAGCGTTTTTCTATGTTTCTGCAAGTTTAAAACAGCAATTTTAACGTCATTTCTCATAAATCGCCGTTTCACACGAAAGAAACATGAATTTGTCAGTTTGAATAGTTCAAAACAGCGTTTTTCTATGTTTTTGCAAGTTTAAAAAAGCAATTTTATCGTCATTTCTCATAAATCGCCGTTTCGCACGAAAGAAATATGAATTTATCAGTTTGAATAGTTGAAAACAGCGTTTTTCTATGTTTTGCAAGTTTAAAACAGCAATTTTATCGTCATTTCTCATAAATCGCCGTTTCGCACGAAAGAAACATGAATTTGTCAGTTTGAATAGTTGAAAACAGCGTTTTTCTATGTTTTTGCAAGTTTAAAACAGCAATTTTATCGTCATTTCTCAGAAATCGCCGTTTCGCACGAAAGAAACATGAAATTATCAGTTTGAATAGTTGAAAACAGCGTTTTTCTATGTTTTTGCAAGTTTAAAACAGCAATTTTATCGTCATTTCTCATAAATCGCCGTTTCGCACAAAAGAAACATGAATTTGTCAATTTGAATAATTGTAAACAGCGTTTTTCTATGGCAAGTTTAAAACAGCAGTTTATTCGTGATTTCACAAAAATCCACCGTTTCGAACGAAAGAAACCTGAATTTATCAGTTTGAATAATTAAAAACAGCGTTTTTCTATGTTTTTGCAAGTTTAAAACAGCAATTTTATCGTCATTACTCATAAATCGCCGTTTTACACGAAAGAAACATGAATTTGTCAGTTTTAATAGTTCAAAACAGCGTTTTTCTATGTTTTAGCAAGTTGAAAACAGTAATTTTATCATCATTTCTCATAAATCGCCGTTTCGCACGAAAAAAACCTGAATTTATCAGTTTGAATAGTTACAAACAGCGTTTTTCTATGTTTTTGCAAGTTTAAAACAGCAATTTTATCGTTATTTCTCATAAATCGCCGTTTCGCACGATAGAAACATGAATTTGTCAGTTTGAATAGTTCAAAACAGCGTTTTTCTAAGTTTTTGCAAGTTTAAAACAGAAATTTTATCGTCATTTCTCATAAATCGCCGTTTCGCACGACAGAAACATGAATTTATCAGATTGAATAGTTCAAAACAGCGTTTTTCTATGTTTTTGCAAGTTTAAAACAGCAATTTTTTCGTCATTTCTCATAAATCGCCGTTTCGCACAAAAGAAACATGAATTTGTCAGTTTGAATAGTTGAAAACAGCGTTTTTCTATGTTTTTGCAAGTTTAAAACAGCAGTTTTATCGTGATTTCACAAAAATCCACCGTTTCGAACGAAAGAAACCTGAATTTATCAGTTTGAATAGTTAAAAACAGCGTTTTTCTATGTTTTTGCAAGTTTAAAACAGCAATTTTATCGTCATTTCTCATAAATCGCCGTTTTTCACAAAAGAAACATGAATTTGTCAGTCTGAATAGTTCAAAACAGCGTTTTTCTATGTTTTTGCAAGTTTAAAACAGTAATTTTATCATCATTTCTCATAAATCGCCGTTTCGCACGAAAGAAACATGAATTAATCAGTTTGAATAGTTGAAAACAGCGTTTTTCTATGTTTTTGCAAGTTTAAAATAGCAATTTTATCGTCATTTCTCATAAATCGCCGTTTCGCACGAAAGAAACATGAATTTATCAGTTTGAGTAGTTGAAAACAGCGTTTTCTATGTTTTTGCAAGTTTAAAACAGCAATGTTATCGTCATTTCTCATAAATCGCCGTTTCGCACGAAAGAAACATGAATTTGTCAGTTTGAATACTTCAAAACAGCGTTTTTCTATGTTTTTGCAAGTTTAAAACAGCAGTTTTATCGTGATTTCACAAAAATCCACCGTTTCGAACGAACGAAACCTGAATTTATCAGTTTGAATAGTTCAAAACAGCGTTTTTCTATGTTTTTGCAAGTTTAAAACAGCAATTTTATCGTCATTTCTCATAAATCGCCGTTTCGCAAGAAAGAAACATGAATTTATCAGTTTGAATAGTTGAAAACAGCGTTTTTCTATGTTTTTGTAAGTTTAAAACAGCAATTTTATCGTCATTTCTCATAAATCGCCGTTTCGCACGAAAGAAACATGAATTTATCAGTTTGAATAGTTAAAAACAGCGTTTTTCTATGTTTTTGCAAGTTTTAAACAGCAATTTTATCGTCATTTCTCATAAATCGCCGTTTCACACGAAAGAAACCTGAATTTATCAGTTTGAATAGTTGAAAACAGCGTGTTTCTATGTTTTTGCAAGTTTAAAACAGCAATTTTATCGTCATTTCTCATAAATCGCCGTCTCGCACGAAAGAAACATAAATTTATCAGTTTGAATAGTTGAAAACAGCGTTTTTCTATGTTTTTGCAAGTTTAAAATAGCAATTTTATCGTCATTTCTCATAAATCGCCGTTTCGCACGAAAGAAACATGAATTTATCAGTTTAAATAGTTGAAAACAGCGTTTTTCTATGTTTTTGCAAGTTTAAAACAGCAATTTTATCGTCATTTCTCATAAATCGCCGTTTCGCACAAAAGAAACATGAATTTGTCAATTTGAATAGTTGAAAACAGCGTTTTTCTATGGCAAGTTTAAAATAGCAGTTTATTCGTGATTTCACAAAAATCCACCGTTTCGAACGAAAGAAACCTGAATTTATCAGTTTGAATAATTAAAAACAGCTTTTTTCTATGTTTTTGCAAGTTTAAAACAGCAATTTTATCGTCATTTCTCATAAATCGCCGTTTTACACGAAAGAAACATGAATTTGTCAGTTTTAATAGTTCAAAACAGCGTTTTTCTATGTTTTAGCAAGTTTAAAACGGTAATTTTATCATCATTTCTCATAAATCGCCGTTTCGCACGAAAGAAACATGAATTTATCAGTTTGAATATTTGAAACCAGCGTTTTTCTATGTTTTTGCAAGTTTAAAACAGCAATTTTATCGTCATTTCTCATAAATCGCCGTTTCGCACAAAAGAAACATGAATTTGTCAGTTTGAATAGTTGAAAACAGCGTTTTTCTATGTTTTTGCAAGTTTAAAACAGCAATTTTATCCTCATTTCTCATAAATCGCCGTTTCGCACGAAAAAAACCTGAATTTATCAGTTTGAATAGTTACAAACAGCGTTTTTCTATGTTTTTGCAAGTTTAAAACAGCAATTTTATCGTTATTTCTCATAAATCGCCGTTTCGCACGATAGAAACATGAATTTGTCAGTTTGAATAGTTCAAAACAGCGTTTTTCTAAGTTTTTGCAAGTTTAAAACAGTAATTTTATCGTCATTTCTCATAAATCGCCGTTTCGCACGAAAGAAACATGAATTTATCAGTTTGAATAGTTGAAAACAGCGTTTTTCTATGTTTTTGCAAGTTTAAAACAGCAATTTTATCGTCATTTCTCATAAATCGCCGTTTCGCACAAAAGAAACATGAATTTGTCAGTTTGAATAGTTGAAAACAGCGTTTTTCTATGTTTTTGCAAGTTTAAAACAGCAGTTTTATCGTGATTTCACAAAAATCAACCGTTTCGAACGAAAGAAACCTGAATTTATCAGTTTGAATAGTTAAAAACAGCGTTTTTCTAAGTTTTTGCAAGTTTAAAACAGCAATTTTATCGTCATTTCTCATAAATCGCCGTTTTACACGAAAGAAACATGAATTTGTCAGTCTGAATAGTTCAAAACAGCGTTTTTCTATGTTTTTGCTAGTTTAAAACAGTAATTTTATCATCATTTCTCATAAATCGCCGTTTCGCACGAAAGAAACATGAATTTATCAGTTTGAATAGTTGAAAACAGCGTTTTTCTATGTTTTTGCAAGTTTAAAATAGCAATATTATCGTCATTTCTCATAAATCGCCGTTTCGCACGAAAGAAACATGAATTTATCAGTTTGAGTAGTTGAAAACAGCATTTTCTATGTTTTTGCAAGTTTAAAACAGCAATTTTATCGTCATTTCTCATAAATCGCCGTTTCGCACAAAAGAAACATGAATTTGTCAGTTTGAATAGTTCAAAACAGCGTTTTTCTATGTTTTTGCAAGTTTAAAACAGCAGTTTTATCGTGATTTCATAAAAATCCACCGTTTCGAACGAAAGAAACCTGAATTTATCAGTTTGAATAGTTAAAAACAGCGTTTTTCTATGTTTTTGCTAGTTTAAAACAGCAATTTTATCGTCATTTCTCATAAATCGCCGTTTCGCACGAAAGAAACATGAATTTGTCAGTTTGAATAGTTGAAAACAGCGTTTTTCTATGTTTTTGCAAGTTTAAAACAGCAATTTTATCGACATTTCTCATAAATCGCCGTTTCACACGAAAGAAACATGAATTTGTCAGTCTGAATAGTTCAAAACAGCGTTTTTCTATGTTTTTGCAAGTTTAAAACAGTAATTTTATCATCATTTTTCATAAATCGCCGTTTCGCACGAAAGAAACATGAATTTATCAGTTTGAATAGTTGAAAACAGCGTTTTTCTATGTTTTTGTAAGTTTAAAATAGCAATTTTATCGTCATTTCTCATAAATCGCCGTTTCGCACGAAAGATACATGAATTTATCAGTTTGAGTAGTTGAAAACAGAGTTTTTCTATGTTTTTTCAAGTTTAAAACAGCAATTTTATCGTCATTTCTCATAAATCGCCGTTTCGCACGAAAGAAACATGAATTTGTCAGTTTGAATAGTTCAAAACAGCGTTTTTCTATGTTTTTGCAAGTTTAAAACAGTAATTTTATCATCATTTCTCATAAATCGCCGTTTCGCACGAAAGAAACATGAATTTATCAGTTTGAATATTTGAAAACAGCGTTTTTCTATGTTTTTGCAAGTTTAAAACAGCAATTTTATCGCCGTTTTGCACGAAAGAAACATGAATTTATCAGTTTGAGTAGTTGAAAACAGCGTTTTTCTATGTTTTTGCAGGTTTAAAACAGCAGTTTTATCGTGATTTCACAAAAATCCAAAGTTTCGAACGAAAGAAACCTGAATTTATCAGTTTGAATAGTTACAAACAGCGTTTTTCTATGTTTTTGCTAGTTTAAAACAGCAATTTTATCGTCATTTCTCATAAATCGCCGTTTCGCACGAAAGAAACATGAATTTGTCAGTTTGAATAGTTGAAAACAGCGTTTTTCTATGTTTTTGCAAGTTTAAAACAGCAATTTTATCGACATTTCTCATAAATCGCCGTTTCACACGAAAGAAACATGAATTTGTCAGTTTGAATATTTCAAAACAGCGTTTTTCTATGTTTTTGCAAGTTTAAAATAGCAATTTTTACGTCATTTCTCATAAATCGCCGTTTCGCACTAAAGAACCATGAATTTATCAGTTTGAATAGTTCAAAACAGAGTTTTTCTATGTTTCTGCAAGTTTAAAACAGCAATTTTATCGTCATTTCTCATAAATTGCCGTTTCGCACAAAAGAAACATGAATTTGTCAGTTTGAATAGTTCAAAACAGCGTTTTTCTATGTTTTAGCAAGTTTAAAACAGTAATTTTATCATCATTTCTCATAAATCGCCGTTTCGCACGAAAAAAACCTGAATTTATCAGTTTGAATAGTTACAAACAGCGTTTTTCTATGTTTTTGCAAGTTTAAAACAGCAATTTTATCGTTATTTCTCATAAATCGCCGTTTCGCACGATAGAAACATGAATTTGTCAGTTTGAATAGTTCAAAACAGCGTTTTTCTAAGTTTTTGCAAGTTTAAAACAGCAATTTTATCGTCATTTCTCATAAATCGCCGTTTCGCACGAAAGAAACATGAATTTATCAGATTGAATAGTTGAAAACAGCGTTTTTCTATGTTTTTGCAAGTTTAAAACAGCAATTTTATCGTCATTTCTCATAAATCGCCGTTTCGCACAAAAGAAACATGAATTTGTCAGTTTGAATAGTTGAAAACAGCGTTTTTCTATGTTTTTGCAAGTTTAAAACAGCAGTTTTATCGTTATTTCTCATAAATCGCCGTTTCGAACGAAAGAAACCTGAATTTATCAGTTTGAATAGTTAAAAACAGCGTTTTTCTAAGTTTTTGCAAGTTTAAAACAGCAATTTTATCGTCATTTCTCATAAATCGCCGTTTCGCACAAAAGAAACATGAATTTGTCAGTTTGAATAGTTCAAAACAGCGTTTTTCTATGTTTTTGCAAGTTTAAAACAGCAGTTTTATCGTGATTTCATAAAAATCCACCGTTTCGAACGAAAGAAACCTGAATTTATCAGTTTGAATAGTTAAAAACAGCGTTTTTCTATGTTTTTGCTAGTTTAAAACAGCAATTTTATCGTCATTTCTCATAAATCGCCGTTTCGCACGAAAGAAACATGAATTTGTCAGTTTGAATAGTTGAAAACAGCGTTTTTCTATGTTTTTGCAAGTTTAAAACAGCAATTTTATCGACATTTCTCATAAATCGCCGTTTCACACGAAAGAAACATGAATTTGTCAGTCTGAATAGTTCAAAACAGCGTTTTTCTATGTTTTTGCAAGTTTAAAACAGTAATTTTATCATCATTTTTCATAAATCGCCGTTTCGCACGAAAGAAACATGAATTTATCAGTTTGAATAGTTGAAAACAGCGTTTTTCTATGTTTTTGTAAGTTTAAAATAGCAATTTTATCGTCATTTCTCATAAATCGCCGTTTCGCACGAAAGATACATGAATTTATCAGTTTGAGTAGTTGAAAACAGAGTTTTTCTATGTTTTTTCAAGTTTAAAACAGCAATTTTATCGTCATTTCTCATAAATCGCCGTTTCGCACGAAAGAAACATGAATTTGTCAGTTTGAATAGTTCAAAACAGCGTTTTTCTATGTTTTTGCAAGTTTAAAACAGTAATTTTATCATCATTTCTCATAAATCGCCGTTTCGCACGAAAGAAACATGAATTTATCAGTTTGAATATTTGAAAACAGCGTTTTTCTATGTTTTTGCAAGTTTAAAACAGCAATTTTATCGTCATTTCTCATAAATCGCCGTTTTGCACGAAAGAAACATGAATTTATCAGTTTGAGTAGTTGAAAACAGCGTTTTTCTATGTTTTTGCAGGTTTAAAACAGCAGTTTTATCGTGATTTCACAAAAATCCAAAGTTTCGAACGAAAGAAACCTGAATTTATCAGTTTGAATAGTTACAAACAGCGTTTTTCTATGTTTTTGCTAGTTTAAAACAGCAATTTTATCGTCATTTCTCATAAATCGCCGTTTCGCACGAAAGAAACATGAATTTGTCAGTTTGAATAGTTGAAAACAGCGTTTTTCTATGTTTTTGCAAGTTTAAAACAGCAATTTTATCGACATTTCTCATAAATCGCCGTTTCACACGAAAGAAACATGAATTTGTCAGTTTGAATATTTCAAAACAGCGTTTTTCTATGTTTTTGCAAGTTTAAAATAGCAATTTTTACGTCATTTCTCATAAATCGCCGTTTCGCACTAAAGAACCATGAATTTATCAGTTTGAATAGTTCAAAACAGAGTTTTTCTATGTTTCTGCAAGTTTAAAACAGCAATTTTATCGTCATTTCTCATAAATTGCCGTTTCGCACAAAAGAAACATGAATTTGTCAGTTTGAATAGTTCAAAACAGCGTTTTTCTATGTTTTAGCAAGTTTAAAACAGTAATTTTATCATCATTTCTCATAAATCGCCGTTTCGCACGAAAAAAACCTGAATTTATCAGTTTGAATAGTTACAAACAGCGTTTTTCTATGTTTTTGCAAGTTTAAAACAGCAATTTTATCGTTATTTCTCATAAATCGCCGTTTCGCACGATAGAAACATGAATTTGTCAGTTTGAATAGTTCAAAACAGCGTTTTTCTAAGTTTTTGCAAGTTTAAAACAGCAATTTTATCGTCATTTCTCATAAATCGCCGTTTCGCATGAAAGAAACATGAATTTATCAGATTGAATAGTTGAAAACAGCGTTTTTCTATGTTTTTGCAAGTTTAAAACAGCAATTTTATCGTCATTTCTCATAAATCGCCGTTTCGCACAAAAGAAACATGAATTTGTCAGTTTGAATAGTTGAAAACAGCGTTTTTCTATGTTTTTGCAAGTTTAAAACAGCAGTTTTATCGTGATTTCACAAAAATCCACCGTTTCGAACGAAAGAAACCTGAATTTATCAGTTTGAATAGTTAAAAACAGCGTTTTTCTATGTTTTTGCTAGTTTAAAACAGCAATTTTATCGTCATTTCTCATAAATCGCCGTTTTACACGAAAGAAACATGAATTTGTCAGTTTTAATAGTTCAAAACAGCGTTTTTCTATGTTTTAGCAAGTTAAAAACAGTAATTTTATCATCATTTCTCATAAATCGCCGTTTCGCACGAAAGAAACATGAATTTATCAGTTTGAATAGTTCAAAACAGCGTTTTTCTATGTTTTTGCAAGTTTAAAACAGCAATTTTATCGTCATTTCTCATAAATCGCCGTTTCGCACGAAAGAAACATGAATTTATCAGTTTGAGTAGTTGAAAACAGGGTTTTTCTATGTTTTTGCAGGTTTAAAACAGCAGTTTTATCGTGATTTCACAAAACTGCAAAGTTTCGAACGAAAGAAACCTGAATTTATCAGTTTGAATAGTTAAAAACAGCGTTTTTCTATGTTTTTGCAAGTTTAAAACAGCAATTTTATCGTCATTTCTCATAAATCGCCGTTTCGCACAAAAGAAACATGAATTTGTCAGTTTGAATAGTTCAAAACAGCGTTTTTCTATGTTTTTGCAAGTTTGAAACAGCAGTTTTATCGTGATTTCATAAAAATCTACCGTTTCGAACGAAAGAAACCTGAATTTATCAGTTTGAATAGTTAAAAACAGCGTTTTTCTATGTTTTTGCTAGTTTAAAACAGCAATTTTATCGTCATTTCTCATAAATCGCCGTTTCGCACGAAAGAAACATGAATTTGTCAGTTTGAATAGTTGAAAACAGCGTTTTTCTATGTTTTTGCAAGTTTAAAACAGCAATTTTATCGTCATTTCTCATAAATCGCCGTTTCACACGAAAGAAACATGAATTTGTCAGTTTGAATATTTCAAAACAGCGTTTTTCTATGTTTTTGCAAGTTTAAAATAGCAATTTTTACGTCATTTCTCATAAATCGCCGTTTTGCACTAAAGAAACATGAATTTATCAGTTTGAATAGTTCAAAACAGCGTTTTTCTATGTTTCTGCAAGTTTAAAACAGCAATTTTAACGTCATTTCTCATAAATCGCCGTTTCACACGAAAGAAACATGAATTTGTCAGTTTGAATAGTTCAAAACAGCGTTTTTCTATGTTTTAGCAAGTTTAAAACAGTAATTTTATCATCATTTCTCATAAATCGCCGTTTCGCACGAAAAAAACCTGAATTTATCAGTTTGAATAGTTACAAACAGCGTTTTTCTATGTTTTTGCAAGTTTAAAACAGCAATTTTATCGTTATTTCTCATAAATCGCCGTTTCGCACGATAGAAACATGAATTTGTCAGTTTGAATAGTTCAAAACAGCGTTTTTCTAAGTTTTTGCAAGTTTAAAACAGCAATTTTATCGTCATTTCTCATAAATCGCCGTTTCGCATGAAAGAAACATGAATTTATCAGATTGAATAGTTGAAAACAGCGTTTTTCTATGTTTTTGCAAGTTTAAAACAGCAATTTTATCGTCATTTCTCATAAATCGCCGTTTCGCACAAAAGAAACATGAATTTGTCAGTTTGAATAGTTGAAAACAGCGTTTTTCTATGTTTTTGCAAGTTTAAAACAGCAGTTTTATCGTGATTTCACAAAAATCCACCGTTTCGAACGAAAGAAACCTGAATTTATCAGTTTGAATAGTTAAAAACAGCGTTTTTCTATGTTTTTGCTAGTTTAAAACAGCAATTTTATCGTCATTTCTCATAAATCGCCGTTTTACACGAAAGAAACATGAATTTGTCAGTTTTAATAGTTCAAAACAGCGTTTTTCTATGTTTTAGCAAGTTAAAAACAGTAATTTTATCATCATTTCTCATAAATCGCCGTTTCGCACGAAAGAAACATGAATTTATCAGTTTGAATAGTTCAAAACAGCGTTTTTCTATGTTTTTGCAAGTTTAAAACAGCAGTTTTATCGTGATTTCACAAAACTGCAAAGTTTCGAACGAAAGAAACCTGAATTTATCAGTTTGAATAGTTAAAAACAGCGTTTTTCTATGTTTTTGCAAGTTTAAAACAGCAATTTTATCGTCATTTCTCATAAATCGCCGTTTCGCACAAAAGAAACATGAATTTGTCAGTTTGAATAGTTCAAAACAGCGTTTTTCTATGTTTTTGCAAGTTTGAAACAGCAGTTTTATCGTGATTTCATAAAAATCTACCGTTTCGAACGAAAGAAACCTGAATTTATCAGTTTGAATAGTTAAAAACAGCGTTTTTCTATGTTTTTGCTAGTTTAAAACAGCAATTTTATCGTCATTTCTCATAAATCGCCGTTTCGCACGAAAGAAACATGAATTTGTCAGTTTGAATAGTTGAAAACAGCGTTTTTCTATGTTTTTGCAAGTTTAAAACAGCAATTTTATCGTCATTTCTCATAAATCGCCGTTTCACACGAAAGAAACATGAATTTGTCAGTTTGAATATTTCAAAACAGCGTTTTTCTATGTTTTTGCAAGTTTAAAATAGCAATTTTTACGTCATTTCTCATAAATCGCCGTTTTGCACTAAAGAAACATGAATTTATCAGTTTGAATAGTTCAAAACAGCGTTTTTCTATGTTTCTGCAAGTTTAAAACAGCAATTTTAACGTCATTTCTCATAAATCGCCGTTTCACACGAAAGAAACATGAATTTGTCAGTTTGAATAGTTCAAAACAGCGTTTTTCTATGTTTTTGCAAGTTTAAAAAAGCAATTTTATCGTCATTTCTCATAAATCGCCGTTTCGCACGAAAGAAATATGAATTTATCAGTTTGAATAGTTGAAAACAGCGTTTTTCTATGTTTTGCAAGTTTAAAACAGCAATTTTATCGTCATTTCTCATAAATCGCCGTTTCGCACGAAAGAAACATGAATTTGTCAGTTTGAATAGTTGAAAACAGCGTTTTTCTATGTTTTTGCAAGTTTAAAACAGCAATTTTATCGTCATTTCTCAGAAATCGCCGTTTCGCACGAAAGAAACATGAAATTATCAGTTTGAATAGTTGAAAACAGCGTTTTTCTATGTTTTTGCAAGTTTAAAACAGCAATTTTATCGTCATTTCTCATAAATCGCCGTTTCGCACAAAAGAAACATGAATTTGTCAATTTGAATAATTGTAAACAGCGTTTTTCTATGGCAAGTTTAAAACAGCAGTTTATTCGTGATTTCACAAAAATCCACCGTTTCGAACGAAAGAAACCTGAATTTATCAGTTTGAATAATTAAAAACAGCGTTTTTCTATGTTTTTGCAAGTTTAAAACAGCAATTTTATCGTCATTACTCATAAATCGCCGTTTTACACGAAAGAAACATGAATTTGTCAGTTTTAATAGTTCAAAACAGCGTTTTTCTATGTTTTAGCAAGTTTAAAACAGTAATTTTATCATCATTTCTCATAAATCGCCGTTTCGCACGAAAAAAACCTGAATTTATCAGTTTGAATAGTTACAAACAGCGTTTTTCTATGTTTTTGCAAGTTTAAAACAGCAATTTTATCGTCATTTCTCATAAATCGCCGTTTCGCACGAAAGAAACATGAATTTGTCAGTTTGAATAGTTGAAAACAGCGTTTTTCTATGTTTTTGCAAGTTTAAAACAGCAGTTTTATCGTGATTTCACAAAAATCCACCGTTTCGAACGAAAGAAACCTGAATTTATCAGTTTGAATAGTTAAAAACAGCGTTTTTCTATGTTTTTGCAAGTTTAAAACAGCAATTTTATCGTCATTTCTCATAAATCGCCGTTTTTCACAAAAGAAACATGAATTTGTCAGTCTGAATAGTTCAAAACAGCGTTTTTCTATGTTTTTGCAAGTTTAAAACAGTAATTTTATCATCATTTCTCATAAATCGCCGTTTCGCACGAAAGAAACATGAATTTATCAGTTTGAATAGTTGAAAACAGCGTTTTTCTATGTTTTTGCAAGTTTAAAATAGCAATTTTATCGTCATTTCTCATAAATCGCCGTTTCGCACGAAAGAAACATGAATTTATCAGTTTGAGTAGTTGAAAACAGGGTTTTTCTATGTTTTTGCAGGTTTAAAACAGCAGTTTTATCGTGATTTCACAAAACTGCAAAGTTTCGAACGAAAGAAACCTGAATTTATCAGTTTGAATAGTTAAAAACAGCGTTTTTCTATGTTTTTGCAAGTTTAAAACAGCAATTTTATCGTCATTTCTCATAAATCGCCGTTTCGCACAAAAGAAACATGAATTTGTCAGTTTGAATAGTTCAAAACAGCGTTTTTCTATGTTTTTGCAAGTTTGAAACAGCAGTTTTATCGTGATTTCATAAAAATCTACCGTTTCGAACGAAAGAAACCTGAATTTATCAGTTTGAATAGTTAAAAACAGCGTTTTTCTATGTTTTTGCTAGTTTAAAACAGCAATTTTATCGTCATTTCTCATAAATCGCCGTTTCGCACGAAAGAAACATGAATTTGTCAGTTTGAATAGTTGAAAACAGCGTTTTTCTATGTTTTTGCAAGTTTAAAACAGCAATTTTATCGTCATTTCTCATAAATCGCCGTTTCACACGAAAGAAACATGAATTTGTCAGTTTGAATATTTCAAAACAGCGTTTTTCTATGTTTTTGCAAGTTTAAAATAGCAATTTTTACGTCATTTCTCATAAATCGCCGTTTTGCACTAAAGAAACATGAATTTATCAGTTTGAATAGTTCAAAACAGCGTTTTTCTATGTTTCTGCAAGTTTAAAACAGCAATTTTAACGTCATTTCTCATAAATCGCCGTTTCACACGAAAGAAACATGAATTTGTCAGTTTGAATAGTTCAAAACAGCGTTTTTCTATGTTTTTGCAAGTTTAAAACAGAAATTTTATCGTCATTTCTCATAAATCGCCGTTTCGCACGAAAGAAACATGAATTTATCAGATTGAATAGTTGAAAACAGCGTTTTTCTATGTTTTTGCAAGTTTAAAACAGCAATTTTTTCGTCATTTCTCATAAATCGCCGTTTCGCACAAAAGAAACATGAATTTGTCAGTTTGAATAGTTGAAAACAGCGTTTTTCTATGTTTTTGCAAGTTTAAAACAGCAGTTTTATCGTGATTTCACAAAAATCCACCGTTTCGAACGAAAGAAACCTGAATTTATCAGTTTGAATAGTTAAAAACAGCGTTTTTCTATGTTTTTGCAAGTTTAAAACAGCAATTTTATCGTCATTTCTCATAAATCGCCGTTTTTCACAAAAGAAACATGAATTTGTCAGTCTGAATAGTTCAAAACAGCGTTTTTCTATGTTTTTGCAAGTTTAAAACAGTAATTTTATCATCATTTCTCATAAATCGCCGTTTCGCACGAAAGAAACATGAATTTATCAGTTTGAATAGTTGAAAACAGCGTTTTTCTATGTTTTTGCAAGTTTAAAATAGCAATTTTATCGTCATTTCTCATAAATCGCCGTTTCGCACGAAAGAAACGTGAATTTATCAGTTTGAGTAGTTGAAAACAGCGTTTTCTATGTTTTTGCAAGTTTAAAACAGCAATGTTATCGTCATTTCTCATAAATCGCCGTTTCGCACGAAAGAAACATAAATTTGTCAGTTTGAATAGTTCAAAACAGCGTTTTTCTATGTTTTTGCAAGTTTAAAACAGCAGTTTTATCGTGATTTCACAAAAATCCACCGTTTCGAACGAACGAAACCTGAATTTATCATTTTGAATAGTTAGAAACAGCGTTTTTCTATGTTTTTGCAAGTTTAAAACAGCAATTTTATCGTCATTTCTCATAAATCGCCGTTTCGCAAGAAAGAAACATGAATTTATCAGTTTGAATAGTTGAAAACAGCGTTTTTCTATGTTTTTGTAAGTTTAAAACAGCAATTTTATCGTCATTTCTCATAAATCGCCGTTTCGCACGAAAGAAACATGAATTTATCAGTTTGAATAGTTAAAAACAGCGTTTTTCTATGTTTTTGCAAGTTTAAAACAGCAATTTTATCGTCATTTCTCATAAATCGCCGTTTCGCACGAAAGAAACCTGAATTTATCAGTTTGAATAGTTGAAAACAGCGTTTTTCTATGTTTTTGCAAGTTTAAAACAGCAATTTTATCGTCATTTCTCATAAATCGCCGTCTCGCACGAAAGAAACATAAATTTATCAGTTTGAGTAGTTGAAAACAGCGTTTTTCTATGTTTTTGCAAGTTTAAAACAGCAGTTTTATCGTGATTTCACAAAAATCCACCGTTTCGAACGAACGAAACCTGAATTTATCATTTTGAATAGTTAGAAACAGCGTTTTTCTATGTTTTTGCAAGTTTAAAACAGCAATTTTATCGTCATTTCTCATAAATCGCCGTTTCGCAAGAAAGAAACATGAATTTATCAGTTTGAATAGTTGAAAACAGCGTTTTTCTATGTTTTTGTAAGTTTAAAACAGCAATTTTATCGTCATTTCTCATAAATCGCCGTTTCGCACGAAAGAAACATGAATTTATCAGTTTGAATAGTTAAAAACAGCGTTTTTCTATGTTTTTGCAAGTTTAAAACAGCAATTTTATCGTCATTTCTCATAAATCGCCGTTTCGCACGAAAGAAACCTGAATTTATCAGTTTGAATAGTTGAAAACAGCGTTTTTCTATGTTTTTGCAAGTTTAAAACAGCAATTTTATCGTCATTTCTCATAAATCGCCGTCTCGCACGAAAGAAACATAAATTTATCAGTTTGAATAGTTGAAAACAGCGTTTTTCTATGTTTTTGCAAGTTTAAAATAGCAATTTTATCGTCATTTCTCATAAATCGCCGTTTCGCACGAAAGAAACATGAATTTATCAGTTTAAATAGTTGAAAACAGCGTTTTTCTATGTTTTTGCAAGTTTAAAACAGCAATTTTATCGTCATTTCTCATAAATCGCCGTTTCGCACAAAAGAAACATGAATTTGTCAATTTGAATAGTTGAAAACAGCGTTTTTCTATGGCAAGTTTAAAATAGTAGTTTATTCGTGATTTCACAAAAATCCACCGTTTCGAACGAAAGAAACCTGAATTTATCAGTTTGAATAATTAAAAACAGCTTTTTTCTATGTTTTTGCAAGTTTTAAACAGCAATTTTATCGTCATTTCTCATAAATCGCCGTTTTACACGAAAGAAACATGAATTTGTCAGTTTTAATAGTTCAAAACAGCGTTTTTCTATGTTTTAGCAAGTTTAAAACGGTAATTTTATCATCATTTCTCATAAATCGCCGTTTCGCACGAAAGAAACATGAATTTATCAGTTTGAATATTTGAAACCAGCGTTTTTCTATGTTTTTGCAAGTTTAAAACAGCAATTTTATCGTCATTTCTCATAAATCGTCGTTTCGCACGAAAGAAACATGAATTTATCAGTTTGAGTAGTTGAAAACAGCGTTTTTCTATGTTTTTGCAAGTATAAAACAGCAATTTTATCCTCATTTCTCATAAATCGCCGTTTCGCACGAAAAAAACCTGAATTTATCAGTTTGAATAGTTACAAACAGCGTTTTTCTATGTTTTTGCAAGTTTAAAACAGCAATTTTATCGTTATTTCCATAAATCGCCGTTTCGCACGATAGAAACATGAATTTGTCAGTTTGAATAGTTCAAAACAGCGTTTTTCTAAGTTTTTGCAAGTTTAAAACAGCAATTTTATCGTCATTTCTCATAAATCGCCGTTTCGCACGAAAGAAACATGAATTTATCAGTTTGAATAGTTGAAAACAGCGTTTTTCTATGTTTTTGCAAGTTTAAAACAGCAATTTTATCGTCATTTCTCATAAATCGCCGTTTCGCACAAAAGAAACATGAATTTGTCAGTTTGAATAGTTGAAAACAGCGTTTTTTCTATGTTTTTGCAAGTTTAAAACAGCAGTTTTATCGTGATTTCACAAAAATCAACCGTTTCGAACGAAAGAAACCTGAATTTATCAGTTTGAATAGTTGAAAACAGCGTTTTTTCTAAGTTTTTGCAAGTTTAAAACAGCAATTTTATCGTCATTTCTCATAAATCGCCGTTTTACACGAAAGAAACATGAATTTGTCAGTCTGAATAGTTCAAAACAGCGTTTTTCTATGTTTTTGCAAGTTTAAAACAGTAATTTTATCATCATTTCTCATAAATCGCCGTTTCGCACGAAAGAAACATGAATTTATCAGTTTGAATAGTTGAAAACAGCGTTTTTCTATGTTTTTGCAAGTTTAAAATAGCAATTTTATCGTCATTTCTCATAAATCGCCGTTTTGCACGAAAGAAACATGAATTTATCAGTTTGAGTAGTTGAAAACAGCATTTTCTATGTTTTTGCAAGTTTAAAACAGCAATTTTATCGTCATTTCTCATAAATCGCCGTTTCGCACGAAAGAAACATGAATTTGTCAGTTTGAATAGTTCAAAACAGCGTTTTTCTATGTTTTTGCAAGTTTAAAACAGCGGTTTTATCGTGATTTCACAAAAATCCACCGTTTCGAACGAAAGAAACCTGAATTTATCAGTTTGAATAGTTAAAAACAGCGTTTTTCTATGTTTTTGCAAGTTTAAAACAGCAATTTTATCGTCATTTCTCATAAATCGCCGTTTCGCACGAAAGAAACATGAATTTATCAGTTTGAATAGTTGAAAACAGCGTTTTTCTATGTTTTTGTAAGTTTAAAACAGCAATTTTATCGTCATTTCTCATAAATCGCCATTTCGCACGAAAGAAACATGAATTTATCAGTTTGAATAGTTCAAAACAGCGTTTTTCTATGTTTTTGCAAGTTTAAAACAGCAATTTTATCGTCATTTCTCATAAATCGCCGTTTCGCACGAAAGAAACCTGAATTTATCAGTTTGAATAGTTGAAAACAGCGTTTTTCTATGTTTTTGCAAGTTTAAAACAGCAATTTTATCGTCATTTCTCATAAATCGCCGTTTCGCACGAAAGAAACATAAATTTATCAGTTTGAATAGTTGAAAACAGCGTTTTTCTATGTTTTTGCAAGTTTAAAACAGCAATTTTATCGTCATTTCTCATAAATCGCCATTTCGCACGAAAGAAACATGAATTTGTCAGTTTGAATAGTTCAAAACAGCGTTTTTCTATGTTTTTGCAAGTTTAAAACAGTAATTTTATCATCATTTCTCATAAATCGCCGTTTCGCACGAAAGAAACATGAATTTATCAGTTTGAATATTTGAAAACAGCGTTTTTCTATGTTTTTGCAAGTTTAAAACAGCAATTTTATCGTCATTTCTTATAAATCGCCGTTTTGCACGAAAGAAACATGAATTTATCAGTTTGAGTAGTTGAAAACAGCGTTTTTCTATGTTTTTGCAGGTTTAAAACAGCAGTTTTATCGTGATTTCACAAAAATCCAAAGTTTCGAACGAAAGAAACCTGAATTTATCAGTTTAAATAGTTAAAAACAGCGTTTTTCTATGTTTTTGCAAGTTTAAAACAGCAATTTTATCGTCATTTCTCATAAATCGCCGTTTCGCACAAAAGAAACATGAATTTGTCAGTTTGAATAGTTCAAAACAGCGTTTTTCTATGTTTTTGCAAGTTTAAAACAGCAGTTTTATCGTGATTTCATAAAAATCCACCGTTTCGAACGAAAGAAACCTGAATTTATCAGTTTGAATAGTTAAAAACAGCGTTTTTCTATGTTTTTGCTAGTTTAAAACAGCAATTTTATCGTCATTTCTCATAAATCGCCGTTTCGCACGAAAGAAACATGAATTTGTCAGTTTGAATAGTTGAAAACAGCGTTTTTCTATGTTTTTGCAAGTTTAAAACAGCAATTTTATCGACATTTCTCATAAATCGCCGTTTAACACGAAAGAAACATGAATTTGTCAGTCTGAATAGTTCAAAACAGCGTTTTTCTATGTTTTTGCAAGTTTAAAACAGTAATTTTATCATCATTTTTCATAAATCGCCGTTTCGCACGAAAGAAACATGAATTTATCAGTTTGAATAGTTGAAAACAGTGTTTTTCTATGTTTTTGTAAGTTTAAAATAGCAATTTTATCGTCATTTCTCATAAATCGCCGTTTCGCACGAAAGATACATGAATTTATCAGTTTGAGTAGTTGAAAACAGCGTTTTTCTATGTTTTTGCAAGTTTAAAACAGCAATTTTATCGTCATTTCTCATAAATCGCCGTTTCGCACGAAAGAAACATGAATTTGTCAGTTTGAATAGTTCAAAACAGCGTTTTTCTATGTTTTTGCAAGTTTAAAACAGTAATTTTATCATCATTTCTCATAAATCGCCGTTTCGCACGAAAGAAACATGAATTTATCAGTTTGAATATTTGAAAACAGCGTTTTTCTATGTTTTTGCAAGTTTAAAACAGCAATTTTATCGTCATTTCTCATAAATCGCCGTTTTGCACGAAAGAAACATGAATTTATCAGTTTGAGTAGTTGAAAACAGCGTTTTTCTATGTTTTTGCAGGTTTAAAACAGCAGTTTTATCGTGATTTCACAAAAATCCAAAGTTTCGAACGAAAGAAACCTGAATTTATCAGTTTGAATAGTTAAAAACAGCGTTTTTCTATGTTTTTGCAAGTTTAAAACAGCAATTTTATCGTCATTTCTCATAAATCGCCGTTTCGCACAAAAGAAACATGAATTTGTCAGTTTGATTAGTTCAAAACAGCGTTTTTCTATGTTTTTGCAAGTTTAAAACAGCAGTTTTATCGTGATTTCATTAAAATCCACCGTTTCGAACGAAAGAAACCTGAATTTATCAGTTTGAATAGTTAAAAACAGCGTTTTTCTATGTTTTTGCTAGTTTAAAACAGCAATTTTATCGTCATTTCTCATAAATCGCCGTTTCGCACGAAAGAAACATGAATTTGTCAGTTTGAATAGTTGAAAACAGCGTTTTTCTATGTTTTTGCAAGTTTAAAACAGCAATTTTATCGACATTTCTCATAAATCGCCGTTTCACACGAAAGAAACATGAATTTGTCAGTTTGAATATTTCAAAACAGCGTTTTTCTATGTTTTTGCAAGTTTAAAATAGCAATTTTTACGTCATTTCTCATAAATCGCCGTTTCGCACTAAAGAACCATGAATTTATCAGTTTGAATAGTTCAAAACAGAGTTTTTCTATGTTTCTGCAAGTTTAAAACAGCAATTTTATCGTCATTTCTCATAAATTGCCGTTTCGCACAAAAGAAACATGAATTTGTCAGTTTGAATAGTTCAAAACAGCGTTTTTCTATGTTTTTGCAAGTTTAAAACAGCAGTTTTATCGGGATTTCACAAAAATCCACCGTTTCGAACGAAAGAAACCTGAATTTATCAGTTTGAATAGTTAAAAACAGCGTTTTTCTATGTTTTTGCAAGTTTAAAACAGCAATTTTATCCTCATTTCTCATAAATCGCCGTTTCGCACGAAAGAAACATGAATTTATCAGTTTGAATATTTGAAAACAGCGTTTTTCTATGTTTTTGCAAGTTTAAAACAGCAATTTTATCGTCATTTCTCATAAATCGCCGTTTCGCACGAAAGAAACATGAATTTGTCAGTTTTGAATAGTTCAAAACAGCGTTTTTCTATGTTTTTGCAGGTTTAAAACAGCAGTTTTATCGTGATTTCACAAGAATCCAAAGTTTCGAACTAAAGAAACCTGAATTTATCAGTTTGAATAGTTAAAAACAGCGTTTTTTCTATGTTTTTGCAAGTTTAAAACAGCAATTTTATCCTCATTTCTCATAAATCGCCGTTTCGCACGAAAAAAACCTGAATTTATCAGTTTGAATAGTTACAAACAGCGTTTTTCTATGTTTTTGCAAGTTTAAAACAGCAATTTTATCGTTATTTCTCATAAATCGCCGTTTCGCACGATAGAAACATGAATTTGTCAGTTTGAATAGTTCAAAACAGCGTTTTTCTAAGTTTTTGCAAGTTTAAAACAGCAATTTTATCGTCATTTCTCATAAATCACCGTTTCGCACGAAAGAAACATGAATTTATCAGTTTAAGTAGTTGAAAACAGCGTTTTTCTATGTTTTTGCAAGTTTAAAACAGCAATTTTATCGTCATTTCTCTTAAATCGCCGTTTCGCACGAAAGAAACATGAATTTATCAGTTTGAATAGTTGAAAACAGCGTTTTTCTATGTTTTTGCAAGTTTAAAACAGTAATTTTATCATCATTTCTCATAAATCGCCGTTTCGCACGAAAGAAACATGAATTTATCAGTTTGAGTAGTTGAAAACAGCGTTTTTCTATGTTTTTGCAAGTTTAAATCAGCAATTTTATCGTCATTTCTCATAAATCGCCGTTTCGCACGAAAGAAATATGAATTTGTCAGTTTGAATAGTTGAAAACAGCGTTTTTCTAAGTTTTTGCAAGTTTAAAACAGCAGTTTTATCGTGATTTCACAAAAATCCACCGTTTCGAACGAAAGAAACCTGAATTTATCAGTTTGAATAGTAAAAAACAGCGTTTTTCTATGTTTTTGCAAGTTTAAAACAGCAATTTTATCGTCATTTCTCATAAATCGCCGTTTTACACGAAAGAAACATGAATTTGTCAGTCTGAATAGTTCAAAACAGCGTTTTTCTATGTTTTTGCAAGTTTAAAATAGCAATTTTATCGTCATTTCTCATAAATCACCGTTTCGCACGAAAGAAACATGAATTTATCAGTTTGAGTAGTTGAAAACAGCGTTTTTCTATGTTTTTGCAAGTTTAAAACAGCAATTTTATCGACATTTCTCATAAATCGCCGTTTCGCACGAAAGAAACATGAATTTATCAGTTTGAATAGTTGAAAACAGCGTTTTTCTATGTTTTTGTAAGTTTAAAACAGCAATTTTATCGTCATTTCTCATAAATCGACGTTTCGCACTAAAGAAACATGAATTTATCAGTTTAAATAGTTGAAAACAGCGTTTTTCTATGTTTTTGCAAGTTTAAAACAGCAATTTTATCGTCATTTCTCATAAATCGCCGTTTCGCACAAAAGAAACATGAATTTGTCAATTTGAATAGTTGAAAACAGCGTTTTTCTATGTTTTTGCAAGTTTAAAACAGCAGTTTTATCGTGATTTCACAAAAATCCACCGTTTCGAACGAAAGAAACCTGAATTTATCAGTTTGAATAGTTAAAAACAGAGTTTTTCTATGTTTTTGCAAGTTTAAAACAGCAATTTTATCGTCATTTCTCATAAATCGCCGTTTCGCACAAAAGAAACATGAATTTGTCAGTTTGAATAGTTCAAAACAGCGTTTTTCTATGTTTTTGCAAGTTTAAAACAGCAGTTTTATCGTGATTTCATAAAAATCCACCGTTATGAACGAAAGAAACCTGAATTTATCAGTTTGAATAGTTAAAAACAGCGTTTTTCTATGTTTTTGCTAGTTTAAAACAGCAATTTTATCGTCATTTCTCATAAATCGCCGTTTGGCACGAAAGAAACATGAATTTGTCAGTTTGAATAGTTGAAAACAGCGTTTTTCTATGTTTTTGCAAGTTTAAAACAGCAATTTTATCGACATTTCTCATAAATCGCCGTTTCACACGAAAGAAACATGAATTTGTCAGTTTGAATATTTCAAAACAGCGTTTTTCTATGTTTTTGCAAGTTTAAAATAGCAATTTTTACGTCATTTCTCATAAATCGCCGTTTCGCACTAAAGAAACATGAATTTATCAGTTTGAATAGTTCAAAACAGCGTTTTTCTATAATTCTGCAAGTTTAAAACAGCAATTTTATCGTCATTTCTCATAAATTGCCGTTTCGCACAAAAGAAACATGAATTTGTCAGTTTGAATAGTTCAAAACAGCGTTTTTCTATGTTTTTGCAGGTTTAAAACAGCCAGTTTTATCGTGATTTCACAAAAATCCAAAGTTTCGAACGAAAGAAACCTGAATTTATCAGTTTGAATAGTTAAAAACAGCGTTTTTCTATGTTTTTGCAAGTTTAAAACAGCAATTTTATCGTCATTTCTCATAAATCGCCGTTTGGCACGAAAGAAACATGAATTTGTCAGTTTGAATAGTTGAAAACAGCGTTTTTCTATGTTTTTGCAAGTTTAAAACAGCAATTTTATCGACATTTCTCATAAATCGCCGTTTCACACGAAAGAAACATGAATTTGTCAGTTTGAATATTTCAAAACAGCGTTTTTCTATGTTTTTGCAAGTTTAAAATAGCAATTTTTACGTCATTTCTCATAAATCGCCGTTTCGCACTAAAGAAACATGAATTTATCAGTTTGAATAGTTCAAAACAGCGTTTTTCTATAATTCTGCAAGTTTAAAACAGCAATTTTATCGTCATTTCTCATAAATTGCCGTTTCGCACGATAGAATCATGAATTTGTCAGTTTGAATTGTTCAAAACAGCGTTTTTCTAAGTTTTTGCAAGTTTAAAAGAGCAATTTTATCGTCATTTCTCATAAATCACCGTTTTCGCACGAAAGAAACATGAATTTATCAGTTTGAGTAGTTGAAAACAGCGTTTTTCTATGTTTTTGCAAGTTTAAAACAGCAATTTTATCGTCATTTCTCTTAAATCGCCGTTTCGCACGAAAGAAACATGAATTTATCAGTTTGAATAGTTGAAAACAGCGTTTTTCTATGTTTTTGCAAGTTTAAATCAGCAATTTATCGTCATTTCTCATAAATCGCCGTTTCGCACGAAAGAAATATGAATTTGTCAGTTTGAATAGTTGAAAACAGCGTTTTTCTATGTTTTTGCAAGTTTAAAACAGCAGTTTTATCGTGATTTCACAAAAATCCACCGTTTCGAACGAAAGAAACCTGAATTTATCAGTTTGAATAGTTAAAAACAGCGTTTTTCTATGTTTTTGCAAGTTTAAAACAGCAATTTTATCGTCATTTCTCATAAATCGCCGTTTTACACGAAAGAAACATGAATTTGTCAGTCTGAATAGTTCAAAACAGCGTTTTTCTTATAAATCACCGTTTCGCACGAAAGAAACATGAATTTATCAGTTTGAGTAGTTGAAACAGCGTTTTTCTATGTTTTTGCAAGTTTAAAACAGCAATTTTATCGTCATTTCTCATAAATCGCCGTTTCGCACGAAAGAAACATGAATTTATCAGTTTGAATAGTTGAAAACAGCGTTTTTCTATGTTTTTGTAAGTTTAAAACAGCAATTTTATCGTCATTTCTCATAAATCGACGTTTCGCACTAAAGAAACATGAATTTATCAGTTTAAATAGTTGAAAACAGCGTTTTTCTATGTTTTTGCAAGTTTAAAACAGCAATTTTATCGTCATTTCTCATAAATCGCCGTTTCGCACAAAAGAAACATGAATTTGTCAATTTGAATAGTTGAAAACAGCGTTTTTTCTATGTTTTTGCAAGTTTAAAACAGCAGTTTTATCGTGATTTCACAAAAATCCACCGTTTCGAACGAAAGAAACCTGAATTTATCAGTTTGAATAGTTAAAAACAGAGTTTTTCTATGTTTTTGCAAGTTTAAAACAGCAATTTTATCGTCATTTCTCATAAATCGCCGTTTCGCACAAATGAAACATGAATTTGTCAGTTTGAATAGTTCAAAACAGCGTTTTTCTATGTTTTTGCAAGTTTAAAATAGCAATTTTTACGTCATTTCTCATAAATCGCCGTTTCGCACTAAAGAAACATGAATTTATCAGTTTGAATAGTTAAAAACAGCGTTTTTCTATGTTTTTGCAAGTTTAAAACAGCAATTTTATCCTCATTTCTCATAAATCGCCGTTTCGCACGAAAAAAACCTGAATTTATCAGTTTGAATAGTTACAAACAGCGTTTTTCTATGTTTTTGCAAGTTTAAAACAGCAATTTTATCGTTATTTCTCATAAATCGCCGTTTCGCACGATAGAATCATGAATTTGTCAGTTTGAATAGTTCAAAACAGCGTTTTTCTAAGTTTTTGCAAGTTTAAAAGAGCAATTTTATCGTCATTTCTCATAAATCACCGTTTCGCACGAAAGAAACATGAATTTATCAGTTTGAGTAGTTGAAAACAGCGTTTTTCTATGTTTTTGCAAGTTTAAAACAGCAATTTTATCGTCATTTCTCTTAAATCGCCGTTTCGCACGAAAGAAACATGAATTTATCAGTTTGAATAGTTGAAAACAGCGTTTTTCTATGTTTTTGCAAGTTTAAAACAGCAATTTTATCGTCATTTCTCATAAATCACCGTTTCGCACAAAAGAAACATGAATTTGTCAGTTTGAATAGTTGAAAACAGCGTTTTTATATGTTTTTGCAAGTTTAAAACAGCAGTTTTATCGTGATTTCACAAAAATCCACCGTTTCGAACGAAAGAAACCTGAATTTATCAGTTTGAATAGTTAAAAACAGCGTTTTTCTATGTTTTTGCAAGTTTAAAACAGCAATTTTATCGTCATTTCTCATAAATCGCCGTTTTACACGAAAGAAACATGAATTTGTCAGTCTGAATAGTTCAAAACAGCGTTTTTCTATGTTTTTGCAAGTTTAAAACAGTAATTTTTACATCATTTCTTATAAATCGCCGTTTCGCACGAAAGAAACATGAATTTATCAGTTTGATTAGTTGAAAACAGCGTTTTTCTATGTTTTTGTAAGTTTAAAACAGCAATTTTATCGTCATTTCTCATAAATCGCCGTTTTACACGAAAGAAACATGAATTTGTCAGTCTGAATAGTTCAAAACAGCGTTTTTCTATGTTTTTGCAAGTTTAAAACAGTAATTTTATCATCATTTCTCATAAATCGCCGTTTCGCACGAAAGAAACATGAATTTATCAGTTTGAGTAGTTGAAAACAGCGTTTTTCTATGTTTTTGCAAGTTTAAATCAGCAATTTTATCCTCATTTCTCATAAATCGCCGTTTCGCACGAAAGAAACATGAATTTGTCAGTTTGAATAGTTGAAAACAGCGTTTTTCTATGTTTTTGCAAGTTTAAAACAGCAGTTTTATCGTGATTTCACAAAAATCCACCGTTTCGAACGAAAGAAACCTGAATTTATCAGTTTGAATAGTTAAAAACAGCGTTTTTCTATGTTTTTGCAAGTTTAAAACAGCAATTTTATCGTCATTTCTCATAAATCGCCGTTTTACACGAAAGAAACATGAATTTGTCAGTCTGAATAGTTCAAAACAGCGTTTTTCTATGTTTTTGCAAGTTTAAAACAGTAATTTTATCATCATTTCACATAAATCGCCGTTTCGCACGAAAGAAACATGAATTTATCAGTTTGAATAGTTGAAAACAGCGTTTTTCTATGTTTTTGCAAGTTTAAAATAGCAATTTTATCGTCATTTCTCATAAATCACCGTTTCGCACGAAAGAAACATGAATTTATCAGTTTGAGTAGTTGAAAACAGCGTTTTTCTATGTTTTTGCAAGTTTAAAACAGCAATTTTATCGTCATTTCTCATAAATCGCCGTTTCGCACGAAAGAAACATGAATTTATCAGTTTGAATAGTTGAAAACAGCGTTTTTCTATGTTATTGTAAGTTCAAAACAGCAATTTTATGGTCATTTCTCATAATTCGACGTTTCGCACTAAAGAAACATGAATTTATCAGTTTGAATAGTTGAAAACAGCGTTTTCCTATGTTTTTGCAAGTTTAAAACAGCAATTTTATCGTCATTTCTCATAAATCGCCGTTTCGCACAAAAGAAACATGAATTTGTCAATTTGAATAGTTGAAAACAGCGTTTTTCTATGTTTTTGCAAGTTTAAAACAGCAGTTTTATCGTGATTTCACAAAAATCCACCGTTTCGAACGAAAGAAACCTGAATTTATCAGTTTGAATAATTAAAAACAGCGTTTTTCTATGTTTTTGCAAGTTTAAAACAGCAATTTTATCGTCATTTCTCATAAATCGCCGTTTTACACGAAAGAAACATTAATTTGTTAGTTTTAATAGTTCTAAACAGCGTTTTTCTATGTTTTTGCAAGTTTAAAACAGTAATTTTATCATCATTTCTCATAAATCGCCGTTTCGCACGCAATAAACATGAAATTATCAGTTTGAATATTTGAAAACAGCGTTTTTCTATGTTTTTGCAAGTTTAAAACAGCAATTTTATCGTCATTCCTCATAAATCGCCGTTTCGCACAAAAGAAACATGAATTTGTCAGTTTGAATAGTTGAAAACAGCGTTTTTTCTATGTTTTTGCAAGTTTAAAACAGCAGTTTTATCGTGATTTCACAAAAATCCACCGTTTCGAACGAAAAAAACCTGAATTTATCAGTTTGAATAGTTAAAAACAGCGTTTTTCTATGTTTTTGCAAGTTTAAAACAGCAATTTTATCGTCATTTCTCATAAAACGCCGTTTTACACGAAAGAAACATGAATTTGTCAGTCTGAATAGTTCAAAACAGCGTTTTTCTATGTTTTTGCAAGTTTAAAACAGCAGTTTTATCGTGATTTCATAAAAATCCACCGTTTCGAACGAAAGAAACCTGAATTTATCAGTTTGAATAGTAAAAAACAGCGTTTTTCTATGTTTTTGCAAGTTTAAAACAGCAATTTTATCGTCATTTCTCATAAATCGCCGTTTCGCACGAAAGAAACATGAATTTGTCAGTTTTAATAGTTCAAAACAGCGTTTTTCTGTGTTTTTGCAAGTTTAAAACAGCAATTTTATCATCATTTCTCATAAATCGCCGTTTCACACGAAAGAAACATGAATTTGTCAGTTTGAATAGTTCAAAACAGCGTTTTTCTATGTTTTTGCAAGTTTAAAACAGCAATTTTATCGTCATTTCTCATAAATCGCGGTTTCGCACGAAAGAAACATTAATTTGTCAGTTTGAATATTTCAAAATAGCGTTTTTCTATGTTTTTGCAAGTTTAAAATAGCAATTTTATCGTCATTTCTCATAAATCGCCGTTTCGCACTAAAGAAACATGAATTTATCAGTTTGAATAGTTGAAAACAGCATTTTTCTATGTTTTTGCTAGTTTAAAACAGCAATTTTATCGTCATTTCTCATAAATTGCCGTTTCGCACAAAAGAAACATGAATTTGTCAGTTTGAATAGTTCAAAACAGCGTTTTTCTATGTTTTTGCAAGTTTAAAACAGCAGTTTAATCGGGATTTTACAAAAATCTACCGTTTCGAACGAAAGAAACCTGAATTTATTAGTTTGAATAGTTAAAAACAGCGTTTTTCTATGTTTTTGCAAGTTTAAAATAGCAATTTTATCGTCATTTCTCATAAATCGCCGTTTCACATGAAAGAAACATGAATTTGTCAGTTTGAATAGTTCAAAACAGCGTTTTTCTATGTTTTTGCAAGTATAAAACAGCAATTTTATCGTCATTTCTCATAAATCGCCGTTTCGCACGAAAGAAACATGAATTTATCAGTTTGAATAGTTGAAAACAGCGTTTTTCTATGTTTTTGCAAGTTTAAAACTGCAATTTTATCGTCATTTCTCATAAATCGCCGTTTCGCACGAAAAAAACCTGAATTTATCAGTTTGAATAGTTAAAAACAGCGTTTTTCTATGTTTTTGCAAGTTTAAAACAGCAATTTTACCGTCATTTCTCATAAATCGCCGTTTTACACGAAAGAAACATAAATTTGTCAGTCTGAATAGTTCAAAACAGCGTTTTTCTATGTTTTTGCAAGTTTAAAACAGCAGTTTTATCGTGATTTCATAAAAATCCACCGTTTCGAACAAAAGAAACCTGAATTTATCAGTTTGAATAGTTAAAAACAGCGTTTTTCTATGTTTTTGCAAGTTTAAAACAGTAATTTTATCGTCATTTCTCATAAATCGCCGTTTCGCACGAAAGAAACATGAATTTGTCAGTTTGAATAGTTCAAAACAGCGTTTTTCTATGTTTTTGCAAGTTTAAAACAGTAATTTTATCATCATTTCTCATAAATCGCCGTTTCGCACGAAAGAAACATGAATTTATCAGTTTGAATAGTTCAAAACAGCGTTTTTCTATGTTTTTGCAAGTTTAAAACAGCAATTTTATTGTCAAATCTCATAAATCGCCGTTTCGCACAAAAGAAACATGAATTTGTCAGTTTGAATAGTTCAAAACAGCGTTTTTCTATGTTTTTGCAAGTTTAAAACAGCAGTTTTATCGTGATTTCATAAAAATCCACCGTTTCGAACGAAAGAAACCTGAATTTATCAGTTTGAATAGTTTAAAACAGCGTTTTTCTATCTTTTTGCTAGTTTAAAACAGCAATTTTATCGTCATTTCTCATAAATCGCCGTTTCGCACGAAAGAAACATGAATTTGTCAGTTTTAATAGTTCAAAACAGCGTTTTTCTAGGTTTTTGCAAGTTAAAAACAGCAATTTTATCGTCATTTCTCATAAATCGCCGTTTCACACGAAAGAAACATGAATTTGTCAGTTTGAATATTTCAAAACAGCGTTTTTCTATGTTTTTGCAAGTTTAAAATAGCAATTTTTACGTCATTTCTCATAAATCGCCGTTTCACACGAAAGAAACATGAATTTGTCAGTTTGAATAGTTGAAAACAGCGTTTTTCTATGTTTTTGCAAGTTTAAAACAGCAATTTTATCGTCATTTCTCAGAAATCGCCGTTTCGCACGAAAAAAACATGAAATTATCAGTTTGAATGGTTGAAAACAGCGTTTTTCTATGTTTTTGCAAGTTTAAAACAGCAATTTTATCGTCATTTCTCATAAATCGCCGTTTTACACGAAAGAAACATGAATTTGTCAGTTTTAATAGTTCAAAACAGCGTTTTTCTATGTTTTAGCAAGTTTAAAACAGTAATTTTATCATCATTTCTCATAAATCGCCGTTTCGCACGAAAGAAACATGAATTTATCAGTTTGAATAATTGAAAACAGCGTTTTTCTATGTTTTTGCAAGTTTAAAACAGCAATTTTATCGTCATTTCTCATAAATCGCCGTTTCGCACGAAAGAAACATGAATTTATCAGTTTGAATAGTTCAAAACAGCGTTTTTCTATGTTTCTGCAAGTTTAAAACAGCAATTTTAACGTCATATCTCATAAATCGCCGTTTCACACGAAAGAAACATGAATTTGTCAGTTTGAATAGTTCAAAACAGCGTTTTTCTATGTTTTTGCAAGTTTAAAAAAGCAATTTTATCGTCATTTCTCATAAATCGCCGTTTCGCACGAAAGAAATATGAATTTATCAGTTTGAATAGTTGAAAACAGCGTTTTTCTATGTTTTGCAAGTTTAAAACAGCAATTTTATCGTCATTTCTCATAAATCGCCGTTTCGCACGAAAGAAACATGAATTTGTCAGTTTGAATGTTGAAAACAGCGTTTTTCTATGTTTTTGCAAGTTTAAAACAGCAATTTTATCGTCATTTCTCAGAAATCGCCGTTTCGCACGAAAGAAACATGAAATTATCAGTTTGAATAGTTGAAAACAGCGTTTTTCTATGTTTTTGCAAGTTTAACCCTTAACTGGTATCCTGGGGTCACAGATGACCCCACGCGTACAAACTTGTACATAAAAGACGCAGTTTTGGCAACACTGCACTGAGCATTTCAGTAGCTTCATTAATAACAGTTAGTTAGTCAGTGCTAGACGCGCGTGGTGATTCGGTGTCTTGTGTGGATAATATAAACAATTGGGGTTACGACTGACCCCAAGATACCAGTTACGTTTTTATTTTGATGAAAACATGTCTCGACGGTTTTTGACGGATAAGGAACTGGAGGAGATATTGATGCAAGATAGTGATCACGATGACAATTCAGTGTTAGACAAAGAGTTTGTAGAAAGTGATGATGACATATCGGACGCGGAAAGTGAACATAGTGATCACAACACGGACTCAGAGGAAGAAGTTCAGGAAAGCGAACAAATAGATAACGTGGAAGTGGAAGACAAAGATGACTCTTCCTCGTCAGACACGTCTAATTCCCCGGGTCCTTCTACATCATCTTCCATACGTCGTTTTTCTTGCTTTTATGGAAAAAACAGATATAAATGGGCAAAGATAGCACCAAGACCTTCTGTTCGAATTGCAGCAACAAACATAATTACACATCATCCCGGCTTGATAGGACCAGCAAGAATAGCAAAACCTGCTACGCCTTATGAAGCTTGGCGATTATTATTTACGAATGATATTTTGGAAACAGTTTTAGAACATGCAAATGAAAAAATTACAAACTTGAGTGCAAATTACAGTAGCAGTAATGCTACGTTTATAAATCATTTGAGTATTAGTGAACTGAAAGCATTTCTGGGATTGTTATATCTGGCTGGAGTTTTTAAATCTGGCCGAGAGGACGTGACATCTTTGTGGGCAACTGATGGAACAGGAAGAGACATTTTCCGAGCAACTATGCCAATGAGACGTTTTATGTTTCTTCTAACTGTCATAAGATTTGACAATGCAGATAGTAGAGCTCAAAGAATTGCCGATGGAGATAAGTTAGCTGCTATTTCAGAAATTTTCAAGATATTTACAGCAAATTGCAGTGATAATTATGCATGTTCTGAATATGCTACTGTCGATGAGATGCTTGTTCCTTTTAGAGGAAAATGCAAATTTAGAATGTACATGAAGAGCAAACCTGCAAAATATGGTCTAAAAATTATGTGCTTATGTGATGCTAAAACACATTACCTACTGAACGCGTTTGTTTATACCGGCAAAAATTTAGCGAGGCAAAACTCGAACAAAAAAAAATTATCTATTCCTACTCTCGATGTATTATCTTTAGTATCACCAATAGCAAACACAAATAGAAATGTGACCGGGGACAATTGGTTCACATCTATCGAATTAGTAAATGAACTCAAATCTCTTGGCCTTACTTATGTCGGCACAATAAGAAAAAATAAGAGAGATGTACCATCACAATTCCAGCCAAATAAAGATCGAAAAGTCGGCTCATCAATTTTTGGATTCGCTGGAAATCGCACTCTGGTGTCTTATGTGCCCAAAAAAAACAGATCCGTTATTTTACTTAGTACCATGCATCATACGGATACGGTGAACGACCAATCTAAGAAACCTGAAATTATAGAATTTTACAATTCCACTAAATCAGGTGTTGACAGTCTGGACCAGAAATGTGCAAGTTATTCTTGCAATAGGAGAAGTCGCCGATGGCCTCTTACAATATTCTACGGATTACTAAATATTGCAGGCGTAAATTCTTTCATTATTTACACTGCTGCAGCCAATTTAAAACCTATAAAAACTCGAAGAGAGTACAATATTTCTCTAGGAAAGAGCTTAATAAATGATCATTTGCATGAACGCTTAAATTTGAATATTTCAAATGAACTCAAGAATCTAATTAGAATGATTTTGCAAGTTCCAATCTCAAATCAAAAAAATGTTCCCTCTCCCCCTGCCGCAAAAAGACAGAGATGTGCCTTTTGTCCACGTTGCAAGGACCGGAAATATCCAACAACTTGTAGCACATGTGCTAAAACTGTGTGTAGAGAACATGGAATACAAAAAATGATTTGCATCTCTTGTAATACAGACCAAATAATGTAGGTAGAAACGTTGTTGTCATTTTGTTTATAGTTCAATAAAATATGATATTATTCATTTCAGGGGATCAAGTGATGAATGAAGTAGCGGAAAAAAAGTTTGGGGACCTTAAAATTATTATTTTGTTATTATTTTTTCAATAATTTGTAAACGGTGTTAGAATTTCTATTTATTTTGTGTATTTTATATTTTTGCTGAAATAAACGTTATTTTCTATTATTTTGTCTAGTATTTTAATTTGAATCATTGAACCTGATATTGGAAATGTGACTAATGCTATAAAATTGTCAAGTTTTGCAATATTTCAAGAATGTCGCTACTTTTAATTTGGGGTCAACGGTGACCCCAAAATACCAGTTATATTTGACAAAACTAGTATACCAGTTAAGGGTTAAAACAGCAATTTTATCGTCATTTCTCATAAATCGCCGTTTCGCACAAAAGAAACATGAATTTGTCAATTTGAATAATTGAAAACAGCGTTTTTCTATGGCAAGTTTAAAACAGCAGTTTATTCGTGATTTCACAAAAATCCACCGTTTCGAACGAAAGAAACCTGAATTTATCAGTTTGAATAATTAAAAACAGCGTTTTTCTATGTTTTTGCAAGTTTAAAACAGCAATTTTATCGTCATTTCTCATAAATCGCCGTTTTACACGAAAGAAACATGAATTTGTCAGTTTTAATAGTTCAAAACAGCGTTTTTCTATGTTTTAGCAAGTTTAAAACAGTAATTTTATCATCATTTCTCATAAATCGCCGTTTCGCACGAAAAAAACCTGAATTTATCAGTTTGAATAGTTACAAACAGCGTTTTTCTATGTTTTTGCAAGTTTAAAACAGCAATTTTATCGTTATTTCTCATAAATCGCCGTTTCGCACGATAGAAACATGAATTTGTCAGTTTGAATAGTTCAAAACAGCGTTTTTCTAAGTTTTTGCAAGTTTAAAACAGCAATTTTATCGTCATTTCTCATAAATCGCCGTTTCGCACGAAAGAAACATGAATTTGTCAGTTTGAATAGTTGAAAACAGCGTTTTTCTATGTTTTTGCAAGTTTAAAACAGCAGTTTTATCGTGATTTCACAAAAATCCACCGTTTCGAACGAAAGAAACCTGAATTTATCAGTTTGAATAGTTAAAAACAGCGTTTTTCTATGTTTTTGCAAGTTTAAAACAGCAATTTTATCGTCATTTCTCATAAATCGCCGTTTTACACGAAAGAAACATGAATTTGTCAGTCTGAATAGTTCAAAACAGCGTTTTTCTATGTTTTTGCAAGTTTAAAACAGTAATTTTATAATCATTTCTCATAAATCGCCGTTTCGCACGAAAGAAACATGAATTTATCAGTTTGAATAGTTGAAAACAGCGTTTTTCTATGTTTTTGCAAGTTTAAAATAGCAATTTTATCGTTATTTCTCATAAATCGCCGTTTCGCACGATAGAAACATGAATTTGTCAGTTTGAATAATTCAAAACAGCGTTTTTCTAAGTTTTTGCAAGTTTAAAACAGCAATTTTATCGTCATTTCTCATAAATCGCCGTTTCGCACGAAAGAAACATGAATTTATCAGATTGAATAGTTGAAAACAGCGTTTTTCTATGTTTTTGCAAGTTTAAAACAGCAATTTTATCGTCATTTCTCATAAATCGCCGTTTCGCACAAAAGAAACATGAATTTGTCAGTTTGAATAGTTGAAAACAGAGTTTTTCTATGTTTTTGCAAGTTTAAAACAGCAGTTTTATCGTGATTTCACAAAAATCCACCGTTTCGAACGAAAGAAACCTGAATTTATCAGTTTGAATAGTTAAAAACAGCGTTTTTCTATGTTTTTGCAAGTTTAAAACAGCAATTTTATCGTCATTTCTCATAAATCGCCGTTTTACACGAAAGAAACATGAATTTGTCAGTCTGAATAGTTCAAAACAGCGTTTTTCTATGTTTTTGCAAGTTTGAAACAGTAATTTTATCATCATTTCTCATAAATCGCCGTTTCGCACGAAAGAAACATGAATTTATCAGTTTGAATAGTTGAAAACAGCGTTTTTCTATGTTTTTGCAAGTTTAAAATAGCAATTTTATCGTCATTTCTCATAAATCGCCGTTTCGCACGAAAGAAACATGAATTTATCAGTTTGAGTAGTTGAAAACAGCGTTTTCTATGTTTTTGCAAGTTTAAAACAGCAATTTTATCGTCATTTCTCATAAATCGCCGTTTCGCACGAAAGAAACATGAATTTGTCAGTTTGAATAGTTCAAAACAGCGTTTTTCTATGTTTTTGCAAGTTTAAAACAGCAGTTTTATCGTGATTTCACAAAAATTCACCGTTTCGAACGAAAGAAACCTGAATTTATCAGTTTGAATAGTTAAAAACAGCGTTTTTCTATGTTTTTGCAAGTTTAAAACAGCAATTTTATCGTCATTTCTCATAAATCGCCGTTTCGCACGAAAGAAACATGAATTTATCAGATTGAATAGTTGAAAACAGCGTTTTTCTATGTTTTTGCAAGTTTAAAACAGCAATTTTATCGTCATTTCTCATAAATCGCCGTTTCGCACGAAAGAAACATGAATTTATCAGTTTGAATAGTTAAAAACAGCGTTTTTCTATGTTTTTGCAAGTTTAAAACAGCAATTTTATCGTCATTTCTTATAAATCGCCGTTTCGCACGAAAGAAACCTGAATTTATCAGTTTGAATAGTTGAAAACAGCGTTTTTCTATGTTTTTGCAAGTTTAAAACAGCAATTTTATCGTCATTTCTCATAAATCGCCGTTTCGCACGAAAGAAACATAAATTTATCAGTTTGAATAGTTGAAAACAGCGTTTTTCTATGTTTTTGCAAGTTTAAAACAGTAATTTTATCATCATTTCTCATAAATCGCCGTTTCGCACGAAAGAAACATGAATTTATCAGTTTGAATAGTTGAAAACAGCGTTTTTCTATGTTTTTGCAAGTTTAAAATAGCAATTTTATCGTCATTTCTCATAAATCGCCGTTTCGCACGAAAGAAACATGAATTTATCAGTTTGAATAGTTGAAAACAGCGTTTTTCTATGTTTTTGCAAGTTTAAAACAGCAATTTTATCGTCATTTCTCATAAATCGCCGTTTCGCACAAAAGAAACATGAATTTGTCAATTTGAATAGTTGAAAACAGCGTTTTTCTATGGCAAGTTTAAAATAGCAGTTTATTCGTGATTTCACAAAAATCCACCGTTTCGAACGAAAGAAACCTGAATTTATCAGTTTGAATAATTAAAAACAGCGTTTTTCTATGTTTTTGCAAGTTTAAAACAGCAATTTTATCGTCATTTCTCATAAATCGCCGTTTTACACGAAAGAAACATGAATTTATCAGTTTGAGTAGTTGAAAACAGCGTTTTTCTATGTTTTTGCAAGTTTAAAACAGCAATTTTATCGTCATTTCTCATAAATCGTCGTTTCGCACGAAAGAAACATGAATTTATCAGTTTGAGTAGTTGAAAACAGCGTTTTTCTATGTTTTTGCAAGTTTAAAACAGCAATTTTATCCTCATTTCTCATAAATCGCCGTTTCGCACGAAAAAAACCTGAATTTATCAGTTTGAATAGTTACAAACAGCGTTTTTCTATGTTTTTGCAAGTTTAAAACAGCAATTTTATCGTTATTTCTCATAAATCGCCGTTTAGCACGATAGAAACATGAATTTGTCAGTTTGAATAGTTCAAAACAGCGTTTTTCTAAGTTTTTGCAAGTTTAAAACAGCAATTTTATCGTCATTTCTCATAAATCGCCGTTTCGCACGAAAGAAACATGAATTTATCAGTTTGAATAGTTGAAAACAGCGTTTTTCTATGTTTTTGCAAGTTTAAAACAGCAATTCTATCGTCATTTCTCATAAATCGCCGTTTCGCACAAAAGAAACATGAATTTGTCAGTTTGAATAGTTGAAAACAGCGTTTTTCTATGTTTTTGCAAGTTTAAAACAGCAGTTTTATCGTGATTTCACAAAAATCCACCGTTTCGAACGAAAGAAACCTGAATTTATCAGTTTGAATAGTTAAAAACAGCGTTTTCTATGTTTTTGCAAGTTTAAAACAGCAATTTTATCGTTATTTCTCATAAATCGCCGTTTTACACGAAAGAAACATGAATTTGTCAGTCTGAATAGTTCAAAACAGCGTTTTTCTATGTTTTTGCAAGTTTAAAACAGTAATTTTATCATCATTTCTCATAAATCGCCGTTTCGCACGAAAGAAACATGAATTTTTCAGTTTGAATAGTTGAAAACAGCGTTTTTCTATGTTTTTGCAAGTTTAAAATAGCAATTTTATCGTCATTTCTCATAAATCGCCGTTTCGCACGAAAGAAACATGAATTTATCAGTTTGAGTAGTTGAAAACAGCATTTTCTATGTTTTTGCAAGTTTAAAACAGCAATTTTATCGTCATTTCTCATAAATCGCCGTTTCGCACGAAAGAAACATGAATTTGTCAGTTTGAATAGTTCAAAACAGCGTTTTTTTATGTTTTTGCAAGTTTAAAACAGCAGTTTTATCGTGATTTCACAAAAATCCACCGTTTCGAACGAAAGAAACCTGAATTTATCAGTTTGAATAGTTAAAAACAGTGTTTTTCTATGTTTTTGCAAGTTTAAAACAGCAATTTTATCGTCATTTCTCATAAATCGCCGTTTCGCACGAAAGAAACATGAATTTATCAGTTTGAATAGTTGAAAACAGCGTTTTTCTATGTTTTTGTAAGTTTAAAACAGCAATTTTATCGTTATTTCTCATAAATCGCCGTTTCGCACGAAAGAAACATGAATTTATTAGTTTGCATAGTTCAAAACAGCGTTTTTCAATGTTTTTGCAAGTTTAAAACACCAATTTTATCGTCATTTCTCATAAATCGCCGTTTCGCACGAAAGAAACCTGAATTTATCAGTTTGAATAGTTGAAAACAGCGTTTTTCTAAGTTTTTGCAAGTTTAAAACAGCAATTTTATCGTCATTTCTCATAAATCGCCGTTTCGTACGAAAGAAACATAAATTTATCAGTTTGAATAGTTGAAAACAGCGTTTTTCTATGTTTTTGCAAGTTTAAAACAGTAATTTTATCATCATTTCTCATAAATCGCCGTTTCGCACGAAAGAAACATGAATTTATCAGTTTGAATAGTTGAAAACAGCGTTTTTCTATGTTTTTGCAAGTTTAAAATAGCAATTTTATCGTCATTTCTCATAAATCGCCGTTTCGCACGAAAGAAACATGAATTTATCAGTTTGAGTAGTTGAAAACAGCGTTTTTCTATGTTTTTGAGATCCATTAAGTTGGCCCCCCAGTTATTAAATTTGAAATATATTATTACGCTAATACAATGTGCTTACTATGTGCTGCAATGTGCTGTATGTTATTAAAAATGTGCTGGTTCCGTTTACCTGTTTTTTAAAAATTTTTAATGAGGGGCCAACTTAACGACAGCCCCCCGAACTAGAAATTTTGATGTTTCGTTGACGGAAAAATAATGTGCTTGGTATGTGCTGGGATGTGCTGTATAATATTTAAAATGTGCTGGATCCGTTTACCTGATTTAAAAAAATTCTTAATGAGGGGCCAACTTAATGACAGCCCCCCAACTAATAATTTTGATGTTTTTTTTGACGGAAAATGAATGTGCTTGGAATGTGCTGGCATGTGCTGTATCTTATTTAAAATGTGCTGGTTCCGTTTACCTGATTAAAAAAAATTCTTAATGAGGGGCCAACTTAATGACAGCCCCGCAACTAATAATTTTAATGTTTTGTTGACGGAAAATGAATGTGCTGGGATGTGCTGTATGTTATTTAAAATGTGCTGGTTCCGTTTACCTGTTTTTAAAAAATTCTTGATGAGAGGCCAACTTAATGACCGTTTCCCATTAGATGTTTTGTTGACGAAAAATGTATTTGCTTGGAAAGTGCTGTAAGTTACTTTAAATGTACTGGTTCTTTTTTCCCGTTTTTCAAAATTTCTTAATGACGGGCCAACTTAATGCTAGCCCCGTCAACTAGTAATTAAGAAGTTTTGTTGATTAAACATAATTGTGCTGTATATTATTTTAAATGTGCTGGTTCCGTTAACCTGTTTAAAAAAATCTTTATGAAGGGCCAACTTAACACGTTGACTGCCATGTGCATACAAAAGTATACACGCTAGTTGGGTCCTGCACGCCGCGTGTATAATTTCGTATACGCGAACAATAACTTGGTTCTAGCCGTGTGTATACTACTAGGGCAAACTTAGGATAGGTTTCTTATGGCGGAATGGTTGGCGTGGCGTGAAGTTACACGTCTAGCAACTTAGCCAAAAAAATTTTGAAAATATATTTGAAATACAACATTTTTTATATGAAAAAGTTTATTATTACAAAAATACAAACATTGTGATAATACAAAGTACAAAAATTAAAAAGCTTATGGTATAATAACACACTAAACATTCAAAATTAATTAAAACAGGTATTCTATTTCTTGAATGTAATATTATGCGTAGAAAAGGATCATTCTAAGCAAAGCAATGGCTCATCTGTGCATGCTTGACATCTCGAAGAAACTTGCTTCGTTTTTCGTATTGCAACCACTTTTTTTTGCAGCGGGACTATATACATGTTGGTTATTTACTGGAGTCGCTTCGATATTTTCCTTGCCAACATTCAAAAGCTGCATGCACAGATTTTCTTTGAAATTCGTGATACTTTTGTTGCGGGCGTTGTCCACATTTCTCTTGTACAATTGGTGGGCATTGACAACGCTTGCTCCAATAATGAGCTCAATGGCAATTTTTTGAACCATTTATTGCTTCGTCGTAACGATGTTGAATAAGAAGACATCTGATCGGATAAATCGATATAACTTTTAGCTTTGTTATAATCAATAACAGCTTTCGGCTTGGATTTAGCACCATCTCTACTAGGAATTTCTGCCATTTCGTCGGTGTGTTTTGTGGATAACATCATTACATCTCTTTTGTCTCTCCATTTGAAGACAATTAGTCCATTTTTTCCTGGCCAACTATTTGACCTTTCTTCAGCTTGGCATTTACCACTTCCTTAGGCAGGCCTTTTCTGTTTTTTCGAAGCGTTCCTACCAGTTGTGTTTTTCTTTCTTTTAATTTTTGGGCCAACTCCAAATTTGTGTATCAGTTATCAGTGCACAGTGTCACGCCTTTATCGAGATTTTGCTCCAACAATTCAAGAACAACTTTCGTAGCAACACTCATGCCGTCAACTTTGTCTTGACCACAATATATTTTAGAATGCAACATGTATCCTCCGGAGATACATAATTTGAAGAGTTTGATTCAAAACTTATGTCGTTTGCCCTTGATGTACTGACGGAACTTGAGTCGGCCACGAAAAGGAACCATTGTTTCATCAATGCACATATTTTCATCAGACAAAACGAATTTTTTGAAGTCACCTTCTGGACATAGATCATTATCGGAAAAATGTAACATTCGAAGCAACATTTCGAATCTATTACGTGACATAAATTTAGCTGCGTTTGACAAATAAAGATCTGATTTTAGCCAATAGTCAGGAAATGACGGTTTTTTATCTAATCCCATCCACATCAAAATTCCCAGAAATATATACACTTCGTCTCTGTCTGTAAGGTACCATTTGTTCAAGCGTGAAGATGGTCCTATGGTTTCTTCAGTAATGCCTTTTACGATTGTTTGTTCCGCATAAATATTTGTTTGAGTGGCAATGGAATCCACAGGTTGTTCGTCCATGAATAATTTATAGTACACAAGTTCATTTTGATTTTTAATTTGAACAACATCATCTGTCACTCCAACATCTTCTTCAAAAGGAAATTCTGCAAAGTTACCAACAACTAGCCCCCATTCCTCTTCTTCTTCACTATCGGTATCGTTCTCATTTGCTTCCTCCAGCTCATCTTTACTTCATCATCATTAGACGTTGCAATCAAATGGGTTCGATCTTCAGTATTATTTTTTTTATTTGAGAGACGGCCATCAGAAGAAATAGGAAATTTTCGCTTTCTGTTCACTAGTTCTGAAATATAAGCAATCGGTTTTGATAAAATAAAATTTAAAACTTTACATTTGTACTCATACCTTCGCTCGAAGACGTATCCCGGCTATTATTGTCATTCTCCGAACATCCATAGACTGGATCAGAATCTGAATCGTATACGGGTTCATCGTCACTCATGTCGATATATGCCTCCATAAGGGCCTGTAGATAGGCCCCTTCACGCTCGTAAGACATTTTATACACTTTCACACACGCGATTATGCCTCTACGTAATGTAAATGGTGACTGAGCGCAGTGATAAACTTATTCGCAATACTATGTTATTCAGTTTATACAAGTTGAGACCTGAAAGCTGTGTATTCCAGGGAATACACATGGCGCAGAAATACATGATAACCACTCTACGCCGCGTGTATCGCTGAGTCACACAAGGGTGGAAGAGGGTAAAATAACAATAAAATGTAATTTCACATTATAATAGTACAAAATACATTAATCTTTGGAAAATTAATTTTAAAAAATGGTGCGGCCTGAAGGACCGTTCCTAAAAATACCCGCGGCAGTCAACGTGTTAAGGACGTTTCTCCGTGATTTCTCTAATCAAATGAGTCACTATCCACCCGTCCAACTAGTAAATTATGAATTATATTATTACATAATATAGTTACATTACTACAGTGGTGCATCATTTAGTTCTAGACTTCAGATTTATGAGTTATATTTTTTCAATCAAATCCACAATAAAACCAATTTAAAACTCATTGGCTTTAAGGCGAGATTATAAATAATTTTTTTTAATAAAACTGGATGTAATCAATTACATACAAAGTATTATTATTACTGTAACGCAACAATCATCTAGTTAATTAAAATAAAGGATCACCTACCTTTACCTGTGTACCTACGTTGTGCTTACCTGAAAAACAAATATAACCCCACAGAATTCGTAATACGAATTTCCCGGCAATGGTGTGGGAATCGGTGAAAGTATGAATAAAAGTAATATTTATTTTCTATTAAAGTTAATAATAATATATTTGCAGTATTGTAGTACCTATATACAATATTTACACAGTTTATTTACTTATTTACGCTATACAACACGAATAAATTCTTCTTGCTATGCACGGGACCGCCGGCCCAACGTGAAATCCGAACCACGTCTCGATAATGTATTATATGATTTTACATTTTCGACATCGAGATTGCTGGTAGCAGAAACCAACCCCTGGATCCGAATGCTAGATCATTAGCCACTAGTCTACGCCCGCTACTTTCAAAATTAATTTAGTTTTATTTAAACGAAATAAATGCCCTTAAATATCTATTTTACAAAATTAACAAATAAAAAAGATTAATGGTAATAAAAATAGTTAAAAGAAATTAAAAAAATGTGTGTGCATGCCAGCTCCGACACGCGACTGGAGTTTATACTTCTAAGTGACAGATTGTCATTAGTATATGTTCATGTATTATAATAAACTCTCAGTTATGCATGTGCCAAATTTGAACTCATTCAGTTGAATATTTTTCAAGTTGGCTGTGCGCCATTTTGTTTCAAGATGGCGGATTGTCAATAATATATGTTTATATATTATACTACAATACTGCAAATATATTATCATTAACTTTAATAGAAAATAAATATTATTACTTTTATTCATACTTTCACCGACTCCCACACCATTGCCGGGAAATTCGTATTACGAATTCTGTGGGGTTATATTTGTTTTTCAGGTAAGCACAACGTAGGTACACAGGTAAAGGTAGGTGATCCTTTATTTTAATTAACTAGATGATTGTTGCGTTACAGTAATAATAATACTTTGTAAGTAATTGATTACATTCAGTTTTATTAAAAAAAATTATTTATAATCTCGCCTTAAAGCCAATGCGTTTTAAATTGGTTTTATTGTGGACTGGATTGAAAAAAATATAACTCATAAATCTGAAGTCTAGAACTAAATGATGCACCACTGCAGTAATGTAACTATATTATGTCATAATATAATTCATAATTACTAGTTGGACGGGTGGATAGTGACTGATTAATGAAGTCACGGAGAAACGTCCTTAAGTTGGCCCCTCATAAAGATTTTTTTAAACAGGTTAACGGAACCAGCACATTTAAAATAATATACAGCACAATTATGTTTAATCAACAATACTTCTTAATTACTAGTTGACGGGGCTAGCATTAAGTTGGCCCGTCAATAAGAAATTTTGAAAACGGGAAAAAAGAACCAGTACATTTTAAGTAACTTACAGCACTTTCCATGCAAATACATTTTCCGTCAACAAAACATCTAGTGGGGAACGGTCATTAAGTTGACCTCTCATCAAGAATTTTTTAAAAACAGGTAAACGGAACCAGCACATTTTAAATAACATACAGCACATCCCAGCACATTCCAAGCACATTCATTTTCCGTCAAAAAAAACATCAAAATTATTAGTTGGGGGGCTGTCATTAAGTTGGCCCCTCATTAAGAATTTTTTTAAATCAGGTAAACGGAACCAGCACATTTTAAATAACATACAGCACATGCCAGCACATTCCAAGCACATTCATTTTCCGTCAAAAAAAATATCAAAATTATTAGTTGGGGGGCTGTCATTAAGTTGGCCCCTCATTAAGAATTTTTTTTAATCAGGTAAACGGATCCAGCACATTTTAAATAACATACAGCACATCCCAGCACATGCCAAGCACATTATTTTTCCGTCAACGAAACATCAAAATTTCTAGTTCGGGGGGCTGTCGTTAAGTTGGCCCCTCATTAAGAATTTTTAAAAAAATAGGTAAATGGAACCAGCACATTTTTAATAACATACAGCACATTGCAGCACATAGTAAGCACATTGTATTAGCGTAATAATATATTTAAAATTTAATAACTGGGGGGCCAACTTAATGGATCTATGTTTTTGCAAGTTTAAAACAGCAATTTTATCGTCATTTCTCATAAATCGCCGTTTCGCACGAAAGAAACATGAATTTGTCAGTTTGAATAGTTCAAAACAGCGTTTTTCTATGTTTTTGCAAGTTTAAAACAGTAATTTTATCATCATTTCTCATAAATCGCCGTTTCGCACGAAAGAAACATGAATTTATCAGTTTGAATATTTGAAAACAGCGTTTTTCTATGTTTTTGCAAGTTTAAAACAGCAATTTTATCGTTATTTCTCATAAATCGCCGTTTTGCACGAAAGAAACATGAATTTATCAGTTTGAGTAGTTGAAAACAGCGTTTTCTATGTTTTTGCAGGTTTAAAACAGCAGTTTTATTGTGATTTCACAAAAATCCAAAGTTTCGAACGAAAGAAACCTGAATTTATCAGTTTGAATAGTTGAAAACAGCGTTTTTCTATGTTTTTGTAAGTTTAAAACAGCAATTTTATCGTCATTTCTCATAAATCGCCGTTTCGCACGAAAGAAACATGAATTTATCAGTTTGAATAGTTAAAAACAGCGTTTTTCTATGTTTTTGCAAGTTTAAAACAGCAATTTTTCGTCATTTCTCATAAATCGCCGTTTCGCACGAAAGAAACCTGAATTTATCAGTTTGAATAGTTGAAAACAGCGTTTTTCTATGTTTTTCCAAGTTTAAAACAGCAATTTTATCGTCATTTCTCATAAATCGCCGTTTCGCACGACAGAAACATAAATTTATCAGTTTGAATAGTTGAAAACAGCGTTTTTCTATGTTTTTGCAAGTTTAAAACAGTAATTTTATCATCATTTCTCATAAATCGCCGTTTCGCACGAAAGAAACATGAATTTATCAGTTTGAATAGTTGAAAACAGCGTTTTTCTATGTTTTTGCAAGTTTAAAATAGCAATTTTATCGTCATTTCTCATAAATCGCCGTTTCGCACGAAAGAAACATGAATTTATCAGTTTGAATAGTTGAAAACAGCGTTTTTCTATGTTTTTGCAAGTTTAAAACAGCAATTTTATCGTCATTTCTCATAAATCGCCGTTTCGCACAAAAGAAACATGAATTTGTCAATTTGAATAGTTGAAAACAGCGTTTTTCTATGGCAAGTTTAAAATAGCAGTTTATTCGTGATTTCACAAAAATCCACCGTTTCGAACGAAAGAAACCTGAATTTATCAGTTTGAATAATTAAAAACAGCGTTTTTCTATGTTTTTGCAAGTTTAAAACAGCAATTTTATCGTCATTTCTCATAAATCGCCGTTTTACACGAAAGAAACATGAATTTGTCAGTTTTAATAGTTCAAAACAGCGTTTTTCTATGTTTTAGCAAGTTTAAAACGGTAATTTTATCATCATTTCTCATAAATCGCCGTTTCGCACGAAAGAAACATGAATTTATCAGTTTGAATATTTGAAAACAGCGTTTTTCTATGTTTTTGCAAGTTTAAAACAGCAATTTTATCGTCATTTCTCATAAATCGTCGTTTCGCACGAAAGAAACATGAATTTATCAGTTTGAGTAGTTGAAAACAGCGTTTTTCTATGTTTTTGCAAGTTTAAAACAGCAATTTTATCCTCATTTCTCATAAATCGCCGTTTCGCACGAAAAAAACCTGAATTTATCAGTTTGAATAGTTACAAACAGCGTTTTTCTATGTTTTTGCAAGTTTAAAACAGCAATTTTATCGTTATTTCTCATAAATCGCCGTTTCGCACGATAGAAACATGAATTTGTCAGTTTGAATAGTTCAAAACAGCGTTTTTCTAAGTTTTTGCAAGTTTAAAACAGCAATTTTATCGTCATTTCTCATAAATCGCCGTTTCGCACGAAAGAAACATGAATTTATCAGTTTGAATATTTGAAAACAGCGTTTTTCTATGTTTTTGCAAGTTTAAAACAGCAATTTTATCGTCATTTCTCATAAATCGCCGTTTCGCACAAAAGAAACATGAATTTGTCAGTTTGAATAGTTGAAAACAGCGTTTTTCTATGTTTTTGCAAGTTTAAAACAGCAATTTTATCGTCATTTCTCATAAATCGCCGTTTTACACGAAAGAAACATGAATTTGTCAGTCTGAATAGTTCAAAACAGCGTTTTTCTATGTTTTTGCAAGTTTAAAACAGTAATTTTATCATCATTTCTCATAAATCGCCGTTTCGCACGAAAGAAACATGAATTTATCAGTTTGAATAGTTGAAAACAGCGTTTTTCTATGTTTTTGCAAGTTTAAAATAGCAATTTTATCGTCATTTCTCATAAATCGCCGTTTCGCATGAAAGAAACATGAATTTATCAGTTTGAGTATTTGAAAACAGCATTTTCTATGTTTTTGCAAGTTTAAAACAGCAATCTTATCGTCATTTCTCATAAATCGCCGTTTCGCACGAAAGAAACATGAATTTGTCAGTTTGAATAGTTCAAAACAGCGTTTTTCTATGTTTTTGCAAGTTTAAAACAGCAGTTTTATCGTGATTTCACAAAAATCCACCGTTTCGAACGAAAGAAACCTGAATTTATCAGTTTGAATAGTTAAAAACAGCGTTTTTCTATGTTTTTGCAAGTTTAAAACAGCAATTTTATCGTCATTTCTCATAAATCGCCGTTTCGCACGAAAGAAACATGAATTTATCAGTTTGAATAGTTGAAAACAGCGTTTTTCTATGTTTTTGTAAGTTTAAAACAGCAATTTTATCGTTATTTCTCATAAATCGCCGTTTCGCACGAAATAAACATGAATTTATCAGTTTGAATAGTTCAAAACAGCGTTTTTCTATGTTTTTGCAAGTTTAAAACAGCAATTTTATCGTCATTTCTCATAAATCGCCGTTTCGCACGAAAGAAACCTGAATTTATCAGTTTGAATAGTTTAAAACAGCGTTTTCTATGTTTTTGCAAGTTTAAAACAGCAATTTTATCGTCATTTCTCATAAATCGCCGTTTCGCACGAAAGAAACATAAATTTATTAGTTTGAATAGTTGAAAACAGCGTTTTTCTATGTTTTTGCAAGTTTAAAACAGTAATTTTATCATCATTTCTCATAAATCGCCGTTTCGCACGAAAGAAACATGAATTTATCAGTTTGAATAGTTGAAAACAGCGTTTTTCTATGTTTTTGCAAGTTTAAAATAGCAATTTTATCGTCATTTCTCATAAATCGCCGTTTCGCACGAAAGAAACATGAATTTATCAGTTTGAGTAGTTGAAAACAGCGTTTTTCTATGTTTTTGCAAGTTTAAAACAGCAATTTTATCGGCATTTCTCATAAATCGACGTTTCGCACGAAAGAAACATGAATTTGTCAGTTTGAATAGTTCAAAACAGCGTTTTTCTATGTTTTTGCAAGTTTAAAACAGTAATTTTATCATCATTTCTCATAAATCGCCGTTTCGCACGGAAGAAACATGAATTTATCAGTTTGAATATTTGAAAACAGCGTCTTTCTATGTTTTTGCAAGTTTAAAACAGCAATTTTATCGTCATTTCTCATAAATCGCCGTTTTGCACGAAAGAAACATGAATTTATCAGTTTGAGTAGTTGAAAACAGCGTTTTTCTATGTTTTTGCAGGTTTAAAACATCAGTTTTATCGTGATTTCACAAAAATCCAAAGTTTCGAAAGAAAGAAACCTGAATTTATCAGTTTGAATAGTTAAAAACAGCGTTTTTCTATGTTTTTGCATGTTTAAAACAGCAATTTTATCGTCATTTCTCATAAATCGCCGTTTCGCACAAAGAAACATGAATTTGTCAGTTTGAATAGTTCAAAACAGCGTTTTTCTATGTTTTTGTAAGTTTAAAACAGCAGTTTTATCGTGATTGCATAAAAATCCACCGTTTCGAACGAAAGAAACCTGAATTTATCAGTTTGAATAGTTAAAAACAGAGTTTTTCTAAGTTTTTGCTAGTTTAAAACAGCAATTTTATCGTCATTTCTCATAAATCGCCGTTTCGCACGAAAGAAACATGAATTTGTCAGTTTGAATAGTTGAAAACAGCGTTTTTCTATGTTTTTGCAAGTTTTAAACAGCAATTTTATCGACATTTCTCATAAATCGCCGTTTCACACGAAAGAAACATGAATTTGTCAGTTTGAATATTTCAAAACAGCGTTTTTCTATGTTTTTGCAAGTTTAAAATAGCAATTTTTACGTCATATCTCATAAATCGCCGTTTCGCACTAAAGAAACATGAATTTATCAGTTTGAATAGTTCAAAACAGCGTTTTCTATGTTTCTGCAAGTTTAAAACAGCAATTTTATCGTCATTTCTCATAAATTGCCGTTTCGCACAAAAGAAACATGAATTTGTCAGTTTGAATAGTTCAAAATAGCGTTTTTCTATGTTTTTGCAAGTTTAAAACAGCAGTTTTATCGGGATTTCACAAAAATCCACCGTTTCGAACGAAAGAAACCTGAATTTATCAGTTTGAATAGTTAAAAACAGCGTTTTTCTATGTTTTTGCAAGTTTAAAATAGCAATTTTATCGTCATTTCTCTTAAATCGCCGTTTCACATGAAAGAAACATGAATTTGTCAGTTTGAATTGTTCAAAAAAGCGTTTTTCTATGTTTTTGCAAGTATAAACAGCAATTTTATCGTCATTTCTCATAAATCGCCGTTTCGCACAAAAGAAACATGAATTTATCAGTTTGAATAGTTGAAAACAGCGTTTTTTCTATGTTTTTGCAAGTTTAAAACAGCAATTTTATCGTCATTTCTCATAAATCGCCGTTTTGCACGAAAGAAACATGAATTTATCAGTTTGAGTAGTTGAAAACAGCGTTTTTCTATGTTTTGCAGGTTTAAAAACAGCAGTTTTATCGTGATTTCACAAAAATCCAAAGTTTCGAACGAAAGAAACCTGAATTTATCAGTTTGAATAGTTGAAAACAGCGTTTTTTCTATGTTTTTGCAAGTTTAAAACAGCAATTTTATCGTCATTTCTCATAAATCGCCGTTTCGCACGAAAGAAACATAAATTTATCAGTTTGAATAGTTCAAAACAGCGTTTTTCTAAGTTTTTGCAAGTTTAAAACAGCAATTTTATCGTCATTTCTCATAAATCGCCGTTTCGCACGAAAGAAACATGAATTTATCAGTTTGAATAGTTGAAAACAGCGTTTTTCTATGTTTTTGCAAGTTTAAAACAGCAATTTTATCGTCATTTCTCATAAATCGCCGTTTCGCACAAAAGAAACATGAATTTGTCAGTTTGAATAGTTGAAAACAGCGTTTTTCTATGTTTTTTGCAAGTTTAAAACAGCAGTTTTATCGTGATTTCACAAAAATCCACCGTTTCGAAGGAAAGAAACCTGATTTATCAGTTTGAATAGTTAAAACAGCGTTTTTTCTATGTTTTTTGCAAGTTTAAAACAGCAATTTTATCGTCATTTCTCATAAATCGCCGTTTTACACGAAAGAAACATGAATTTGTCAGTCTGAATAGTTCAAAACAGCGTTTTTCTATGTTTTTGCAAGTTTAAAACAGTAATTTTATCATCATTTCTCATAAATCGCCGTTTCGCACGAAAGAAACATGAATTTATCAGTTGAATAGTTGAAAAACAGCGTTTTTCTATGTTTTTGCAAGTTTAAAATAGCAATTTTATCGTCATTTCTCATAAATCGCCGTTTCGCACGAAAGAAACATGAATTTATCAGTTTGAGTAGTTTGAAAACAGCATTTTCTATGTTTTTGCAAGTTTAAACAGCAATTTTATCGTCATTTCTCATAAATCGCCGTTTCGCACGAAAGAAACATGAATTTGTCAGTTTGAGTAGTTGGAAAACAGCGTTTTTCTATGTTTTTGCAAGTTTAAAACAGCAATTTTATCGTCATTTCTCATAAATCGCCGTTTCGCACGAAAGAAACATGAATTTGTCAGTTTGAATAGTTCAAAACAGCGTTTTTCTATGTTTTTGCAAGTTTAAAACAGTAATTTTATCATCATTTCTCATAAATCGCCGTTTCGCACGAAAGAAACATGAATTTATCAGTTTGAATATTTGAAAACAGCGTTTTTCTATGTTTTTGCAAGTTTAAAACAGCTATTTTTATCGTCATTTCTCATAAATCGCCGTTTTGCACGAAAGAAACATGAATTTATCAGTTTGAGTAGTTGAAAACAGCGTTTTTCTATGTTTTGCAGGTTTAAAACAGCAGTTTTATCGTGATTTCACAAAAAATCCAAAGTTTAGAACGAAAGAAACCTGAATTTATCAGTTTGAATAGTTAAAAACAGCGTTTTTCTATGTTTTTGCAAGTTTAAAACAGCAATTTTATCGTCATTTCTCATAAATCGCCGTTTCGCACAAAAGAAACATGAATTTGTCAGTTTGAATAGTTCAAAACAGCGTTTTTTCTATGTTTTTGCAAGTTTAAAACTGCAGTTTTATCGTGATTGCATAAAAATCCACCGTTTCGAACGAAAGAAACCTGAATTTATCAGTTTGAATAGTTAAAACAGCGTTTTTCCTATGTTTTTGCTAGTTTAAAACAGCAATTTTATCGTCATTTCTCATAAATCGCCGTTTCGCACGAAAGAAACATGAATTTGTCAGTTTGAATAGTTGAAAACAGCGTTTTTCTATGTTTTTGCAAGTTTAAACAGCAATTTTATCGATATTTCTCATAATTGCCGTTTCACACGAAAGAAACATGAATTTGTCAGTTTGAATATTTCAAAACAGCGTTTTTCTATGTTTTGGCAAGTTTAAAATAGCAATTTTTACGTCATTTCTCATAAATCGCCGTTTCGCACTAAAGAAACATGAATTTATCAGTTTGAATAGTTCAAAACAGCGTTTTTCTATGTTTCTGCAAGTTTAAAACAGCAATTTTATCGTCATTTCTCATAAATTGCCGTTTTCGCACAAAAGAAACATGAATTTGTCAGTTTGAATAGTTCAAAAATAGCGTTTTTCTATGTTTTTGCAAGTTTTAAAACAGCAGTTTTATCGGGATTTCACAAAAATCCACCGTTTCGAACGAAAGAAACCTGAATTATCAGTTTGAATAGTTAAAAACAGCGTTTTTCTATGTTTTTGCAAGTTTAAAATAGCAATTTATAAGTCATTTCTCATAAATCGCCGTTTCACATGAAAAAACATGAATTTGTCAGTTTGAATTGTTCA